>JBBPBX010000890.1:18130-114799 GCA_038048925.1 Garcialebias charrua
GCCTCTAACTCTCCTGTCTCTTCGGATCCGAGCGGTCCATGGACCCAGACCTCCACCAGAGATCCTGCTTTAAAAAACACTTTAAACCACTCCTGCATTTAGGTGCATTTACTGAATCCAAAACCTGGTTCATGTCAAGCCCTTGGAGATAGACACTGCGCAGAAAGCAGGAACATGCAGAGGGGGGCTAAGGGGGCTTGAGCACCTGCCCCTTTTGCTCCTTGCCCCCAAGTACCCTTTTGGTCCAAAAATAAAAATAAAAAAGAAATTTCTTTTTTTTATTTCCTATTCTAAGCCCTCGTCTGACACATAATAACATGTACTAAAATTATTTATTTTATTTTATTATTATTATTTTTGTATTTTGCCAGAAAAACAACATAATAAGCCCTCCGGTCACGTACCAACACTACATTCCCCACAATGCAACAGTAGTAGTAGGGGTGGGGCCACTCCAATCCGGAGCCGTGTCTCATGAACCCAGAGTAATAATGTTGCGCATAGACATCAAGACCTGCCTCACATTCAGGAAATCCCTTTCAGTTTGCAGCCAGCTACATAATAATAATAATAATAATAATAATAATAATAATAATGAATATAATTTGTAACGCACTTTTCATTAATAAAAATCTCAAAGTGCTACAAAGTGCAACAAAAGCAAAAATCAAATAAAACAAGTGATAAAATCAAGTAAAATCGAAAATAATATCAACTAAGATCAAAGATAAAATCTTTTACAGCGTGTGGATTGAGTGAGTAGCACTTTAGCTAATAGCTAGCCAACTTTTCATCGTAACATGTCAGCTGTGTGGAAGTATTTTACACTAAACACAGCAAGACAGCAACGTGCAATGTCTGTAGAACCCATAGCGCCATATTAAACTGCGGTCAAGTTAGTTTTACGTTGGACATTCGAGTTCCGGGGCTTCAGCGGGACACCACTCTTGCTGAACTGAAACACGGAGACCAACCGCGGCCAGCTGCATCCAGTCCGACCCACTGTCTGACCGTCTCGTAGGAGGGACAGGCTGAGAGCAGCTGACCAAAATCAGAACGCCTGCCCCGGATTGAACAATAAAAGCACACCGCTGAAGCCACGGAGCTCAAATGTTCACCAAGAAGTTGTTAAACTTCATCATAATTAATGACCAACAACTATCAGTTGTAGAAAATGAAGTATTTCACAGCTTGATACTTGCAGCCTACAATCATAAAAATGCATATTAATTAAAAATCACAAGAAAACTGTGTTAAAAAAACCCATAAACAGCTACATTATAAAACAATGTAAAATAATAAAATCAGGAGCATGTCTGTGTTGATTTATGCCAAGAACTTAGCAGATGTAAAGCTATTTAATATTTTATTTAATCAATTTATTCATTAATTTAAAATAGATAAAATAAAACAAATTCATCAAAAAGAAAACATCGAATGAAAAGAGTGCAGAAAGAAGAAAAAAAATCTTACATCACCCCCTTTACATTGAACCAGTCCGTCCCTTGGCTTATAGAAATTTTGTTTTTTTGGCCCTCCATGTATTTGACTTTGACACCCCTGGCTTATGCAATAGGGAGCACATCGCCCGTCCAAAACCATCTCTCCATAATGGATATATGTCCGATCTTCTAACTTCCTTTGCTGTATAATGTACATTGCATTTATTCTAGCGTTAGGTAAATGTATCTTGAAGGAGAATAGCACTTAAATAAAAGTCCAAAAAGAATATCCATTTAGAATTAAAAATAACTCCATAATAGATATTTCATTCATTCAACCTTTATTTATACAGGCTAGCCTCGTTGAGTCACGGGGACTCATTTACAAGAGGGACCTGTCTCACTCACACCAAACAACCATCCACTCTCACACTCACACCTAGGGTCAATTTAGAGTCACCAATCAGCCTAACAAGCATGCTTTTTGGTCTGTGGGAGGAAACCGGAGTACCCGGAGAAAACCCACGCATGCACGGGGAGAACATGCAAACTCCCAATAAATATACAATATAATGTATGTAATAACCAATCAAGTTGCTCCTGTCCAAAAACTCTGTCCAGACTTTAAGTAAGTTTAGGGTCTGGTTAGCAGAGTATGGTGTTAAATTTGTTTCACAATTATTCAATGAAAAAAAAACGAACTAATCAAAACTTTTGGAATTGTAACAATTTCTTTTTTTTTAACAAAAACTTTTTTTTAATAAAACCTTCTTTTTTTAAAATTAAATAACAAATTTTTCTCTCGTGAACTTAAAAAGTTATTTGTAAAACATAAACTTTTATTTGCACACATCAGAAATCTTTTTTTGCTATTTTAGACTCTGCCCACGACGTCATGTGAGAATCGCAAGCAAAACTTTGAATGACAAACAAAAACTTAGAATAGCAAGCAAAGATTTCTGACATGCGCAAATTAGTTTGTTTTGCAAATAATTGTTTTCACTTCATGAGACAAAAATTTGTGATGTCTGGCCCTGGGGCTATGTTGGTGCAGCGGGCTCCGGCAGGGGCCTGTGAATTTGTCGCTGTTGACCCCGGGGGGTCATTGTGTGTAGTCACTGGTGGGGCTTCTCCTGTTCTCCCCTTTGGTCGGATCTGGGGAGTTGGTGAGTGGCTCGTCCTGTTCGGGTGGCCCTGGGGGACTCTGGGCTCGGGGTCCTGCTTGGGGTCTTGGGCTCTGGTTGCCCCTTTGCCTACCTCGGGCCTTGGGGGGGCGGATCTCTGATGCCTCACAGTTGCTATTGAATGTTCTATTGGAGGAAACTTTTTCACTTATGCATGCTCACAACCACACGCAAATGGATGCAGGGATGTATATGTAGATATATGCAGATATGTAGATGGGTATATGAATGAATATAAATGTATATGTATGTATACTGTATATATATATTTGTAGGTATGGTATGTATATTTATGGAAATCTACTACAAGGTCATAAATGTTATTAGTTTTTATGCATGTGTTGCTGTGTTCTGTCATGTACTTTGCAAGATTGCAGACGGAGGTTGGGTGTGTTTGCCTTGTGCTTTTTTGTGGATAATTGTTGTTTTTGTCTTACTTCCTGTCTTTCCTTTCTCTCTATTATATTAAAAAAATTCATATCGGAGTGAGAGGATGGCTGTAAGGTGAGAAGGGAGGCCATCTATAAAATGGAAAAAAAAAGATTTTTTTTATTTATTTTATTTAAAAAAAAAATTTTAAGCAAAACTTTTACTTGTTTAAAAAAATTACAATTCAAAATGTCTTGATCACAGTTTTATTTCATGTAATTGAGGTTAGTTTTTTTTATAGAATAATTGTGAAACAATTTGAACTCCATAGACCAGTGTTTTTCAACCACTGTTCCGTGGCACATTAGTGTGCCGCGAGTGATCGCAAGGTGTGCCGTGGAAATTATCCAATTTCACTTAACTGGTCTAAAAAGATTTTTTGAAAACTAATTACCGGTAATTATCTAATATTATGCCTTTTTTGAGTGTCTATGCTGTAGTAGTGTCTAGCGGCGTAATCATGTAATTTCCTTATTGCTAGATAAATGGCAGTATGGAACATAGCATTGCACATTAAAACAAGAAAAGTAGTGATGCATGAACGTGACATGTAGCAGTGACAGCATTGCATTCTAGCTAGCTGCTAGCAAGACTATGACAGTGATGGAAAAGTTTTTGAAAAGAAAAAATACTAACTCCGATCTGGTCCCTGGATAAAATTCGGACCCAGATGTAGGCCCTAGTATAAATGGACATCAGAAGAAGGCAGATATCGTGAGCTCGAGACAGTACAGAGAGTTACCGGTACATTTCGTTTGGATTTACTTTTTAGGGCGGCCGTGGCGTAGTGGTAATGGCAGTCGTCCCCCAATCGGAAGGTTGGCGGTTCGAATCCCGGTTCCCCACACCATGTGTTGTTGTGTCCTTGGGCAAGACACTTAACCCCGAGTTGCTCCCGGTAGGACTGGATGGCGTCTTGCATGGCAGTCAGCCGCTACCGGTGTATGAATGTGTGTATGAATGTGTGGATGGCTGGTATTGTAAAGCGCTTTGGGGCCCCTCATACGGGGCTGGAAAGCGCTATATAAATAAGCTCCATTTACCGGGGACGCAACGACATCGACTCTGTTGTGCTTGGTATGCGGTGAGAAGCTGTTTATTTCATTCTTATTCAAGACACTTTGATAAGAATGACTACTGTATATGTTTAATATAGGCGGCTGTAGAGTATCTTTGTTTACAATTTTGGTTGGTGGTGTGCCCCATGATTTTTTTCAATGAAAACACTGTGCCTTGGCTCAAAAAAGGTTAAAACACTGCCATAGAAGAGGTCCCATTTTCATAATTTTATAGATTACAGTACTGTACACTAAAAAGTTGCACTGTGCCCTTGTTTTTCAATTTTGTAATTTATCATTGTTTATTAAACTCTGAAAGCTATGTGACTTTGTTAATATTCTGTCCTAAAATGCAGTTCAATGTGCCCCTTTTTTTTGAGCACCTGCCCCTTTAGTGGGCTCTGCACGTCCCTGGCAGAAAGTGATTCACTTATATCATGCCACAAAAAGTAGCCAAAAAGAGGTACAGAAAAACAAAAACAAGGTTGAAATAAGCATAAAGCAACTGTAGTGATACAACCCAGTGTCTGAAACTCTTAGTGGTCCACTTTTCTTGAGGCTCTCAAGGAGACGAGTGGACACTATTTTTATTACATTTATTTGAATCAAAACACATATTATTTCAGTAAAACTGACCAGTATACATATGTTTATGTTTATGTTTGTTTATGTTTATTAAATTTGTTCATTTTTTTTACAAAAGAAACACAATACAAGACAATCCCATAAATGATAACGTACAAAATATAAAAAAATGAAAGGTAGCAGAAAGAAGAATAAATCTTATTATATCTGCCCCTTTTTTCAAACAATCAGATTAAACAATAATAATCTTCCACCAACAGTACAAAATGACTAACTCTTTCTAATTTTCTAACTAATACAATACACATTACGTAATTTCATATATATATTTTTTAACAAATTCATTTTGATAATTTTCTTAAATGTAAACATTGACTTGGCATTTTTAACTACATTCTCCAATGTTCCTTGGATTGAGGTAGAACGTCCCTTCAAACTAGTTCTGAATTGTGGTTTTATAAACATCTTTGTTCCCTTAAGGTTATAACAACTTTGTCTTTTAACAAAATGCATTTGGATATTTAAAGGTAAAGCGTTATTCTGAGCCCTATACATAACTGATAAAATATTATAATCTACCAAATCATGGAACTTCAATAACTCAGCGGCGGCCGCCACTAGAGGGCGCTAGGGGCGTTGCCCCTCCTTGGAACTGCAGCTCTTCATCATTTGAAGATTTAATTTTTTTTTATAAAAGTGAAATAATAACATAAAAATATTTCGAAATGCATATGTTTTTAGTTGTGTAGGATAAATATTTTATGAGTAATGATTGTTTGTTTCAAAAAACGTTTTCTGATTGTGACGTACTTCCGGTTCCCCGCTGGGCGCCGCCTGCAGCTTTTCCATTGAATCTAATTATAACTAGCGCGCTAGAAACTTCGGGTGCCCTGCTTCTGTTGGACTGTACAGGTCGCATTTTCCGTCGCCCTCGAGCCTGGACTCGTCTATCGCTGCGGATCGACAGCGTGTTTCCGGTTTGACTGCCGAGGAGGGAGGGGGAGTGGGGGACTCTCTGTTTACAGTCAGAGCTGATCACACAACTACCTACGTTGAAACAGCAGTAATTATGTGCCTTTCTACACAGGTAAGCAAGTAATAATTGTGATTTTAATAAATCTCTAAGTGCACATGAGCAAAGTTTGAGCTGTTCTCATCTGTGGTGCGTGACGTGGTGTCGTGTGTTGCTGTCAGTCACACAGCTAGCTACTAGCTGTGCTTATGGACGTTGTGGTGTTTCTTTATCTAATGCTTATTACTATTCCTGACTGATATGGCTCTCAACTAGATGTTACAAAAGTGTTTTCTAAACGTTATGTGTTTAATATTATGACTATCAGGTGTTTATGTATTAATATTTTGATTATCAGATGTTCGTGTGTTAATATAATGATTGTCAGTTGTTGTGTGTTAATGTTATGATTATCAGATGTTCATGTGTTGTGTTAATATTATGAATATCAGATGTTCATGTGTTAATGTTATGATTATCAGATGTTCATGTTTTTAACTCAAGCTTGTGTACAAAAGTTGAGCTGAAGTCAAACCTGTTAAATATCAGACAATATAAACTTTTATATTCACCAGATGTCTGCTATATCAATCAATCACCTTTATTTTTCCAGGTAGAGTCCGTTGAGATGGAGATCTCTTTTACAAGGGTGACCTGGTCAAGTGGTCAGCAGCACACGTCACATGGTAATTGACAATAAGCATTTGCATTTACCAAAAAAGATGGTTTTATGAACCTGTTTGTAGCAGCCCTGAAACATTTTTCTTCCACTGTACAGGAGGACATGGCAGGAGGTGATGATGAGGGGATCCTCTGGTCCAGCCTGGATGTTTCTGAGAAGTGGATTCGCCACCGCACGGTACCCAAATACTGTAATAATACCAGTGGTGGAGAAAGTACTCAAACACTGTACTTAAGTAAAAGTACAAATAAACAGACAAAAATTTACTCTAGTAAAAGTAGAAGTACCATATTAATATTTTTACTTAAGTAAAAGTAAATAAGTACTTGCTTTTAAAAATACTTAAAGTATTAAAGTAAAAGTACTTGCTGAATGTATTAACTAATGCAATGGTCTACAATACCATTAAGTGTGCGTACTGTATGCATATTTTCTGTAATACATTAATAGTGTTGAGCCATTTTAATGAACAATGCTGCAGATAATGCATGTTTTTATTGTGTTTACTCTGTGACACAGTTCACACTTGGACTTTTGATTCTGTGTGTCAGAATTTCAGTGATGAGTTAAATACCATTAAGCAAAATAAGAAAGAGGAATGATTATACCTTTGAAAGTTTTTATTTAACACAAAATAAAACCAATGTGTCATTTTAACTATGTCTGGCTCTTTAGGGAGAGAGAATCTGTCCTGCTGTACTGAACAG
This sequence comes from Garcialebias charrua, assembly GCA_038048925.1. NCBI lineage: Eukaryota > Metazoa > Chordata > Actinopteri > Cyprinodontiformes > Rivulidae > Garcialebias > Garcialebias charrua. Next base: position 25,230 of record JBBPBX010000890.1, read on the forward strand.
TCTTTCAATAGTCTTTCAATAATAGTCTTTCACTTTTGTGTTGTTGTTATTTCTTCACAGCTCACATCGTGGACTTTCCTCATGGATGGACGTGTGTCCACTCTGTCCTGCCTCTGTCGTCCAGGACATCAGTCCTGCCTGTCTCTGGTGTCCTTCCATCTGCCTCCATCCATCACCTGTGTCAACACCTTCTGCATGTATGACTGCTGCTAGGAACTGCTCACATCAGGACCACACCACTGAGCCCACACCTGGCCTAAAATGCTCCCATCATTCATGGTTGAGCACTGGCTAAGCAGTTCCATCTGATCCAGGTTTGAACTTGAGAAAAACATCAGTGTCTACCTACACTTCAGTCAAATTAAGGACATTTTGTTTCCTTGTTTCCTTTTTCTGCTGCTTCTAGCTTTTTTAGAGTTCATGGACTTTTTCATGCCCATGGACTGCACACAAACACAAACACCACATGGACTGCACTGGTTTCAAAAACATGATGGTTGCATGGATGTGATTTTCAGCTGATTTGGTGCTGATTCATCTCAATAAGCTGGTGCTGCTGCTGCTGCTGGATGGATGGATGGATGGATGGATGGATGGATGGATGGATGGATGAATGGATGGGAGTTCCTGCTGATTTGCTGGATTTTGATGTTAACAGCTCCTGCTCAAAGAGAAGTGTTCATGTTTCATGGTTGAACTCATTTGCAGATTATGGCTGAGAACTGTTCAGGAAGAGATTTGTACTGTACAGTATTTTGTATGCTTTGTCTGTGCTGGAAAAAACATTACAGTACTGTACCTGTACAGTACATGCTGTACTGGTTTTGTGTGTTTATGGATGAATGTGTGGTATAATGTGTTATGTAAGTGTTTGTAAATAAAGTTCTGTGCATGTTTATGGCACAGGATGTCCGCTTGTTCAGTCTCATGCCGTTAAATGTGTGTGCGTCGCTCCGTTAACGGTATAGCCGCGACCTACGTCAGAAATGCGGACCTACGACAGGCACGTGTTTTTGGTCCGCGAGATACGGCAGAATCGACCTAAGTCACACTCGTAGGTCCGGATCCCTGACGTAACTCGAGGATTCCCTGTATAGCCCCCCCTGGTGAAAATGTCACGAGCCGCCACTGCAATAACTTCAGCTGATAAAATAATGTACTAGATGGATGACAGTAATGTTTTCTAGTGATAATTCTTACAGCTCTTTTCTGTAATACAAAAATAGGCTTTGTGATTGTTTTACACACTTTCCCCCAAACATCAATACAATAGATTAAGTGTGGAACAATGATTGTGTTATACAACAAATACAGAGCTTTATCATTCAATAGGTCTCTGACTTTGTACAGTACTGCAATCGATTTAGCTATTTTTATTCTTACAGAATTTATGTGTTGTTTCCATGTCAGTTTGTCATCAATGATAACACCCAAAAACTTCACCTCACTCACTCTACAAATCTCAACACCCTCAATTTTGAGTGGAACATCAACAGTTTTCTTTTTATTACTGAATATCATGTAATTAGTTTTTTCTAGATTTAATGATAATTTATTGATTTTAAACCAAGTTTGTATTTTGACAAATTCTGTCTTTATCAATTCCAACATTTGTTCTACATCTTCACCTAAACAGAAAAATGTGGTATCATCAGCAAAAAGTACACATTTAAGGAGTCCTGACACATTTACCAAGTCATTCACATATAAAATAAATAGCTTTGGTCCAAGTACAGAGCCTTGGGGAACTCCACATGTGATATTACAGAGGTCAGATCTTACATCATTTATTTGTACAAATTGTTTCCTATCTTTTAAATAGCTAGATACCCACTGTAATGCTGGTCCTCTAATACCATATTTGTTCAATTTTTCAAGGAGAATGGTGTGATCAATAGTATCGAATGCTTTTTTTAAATCAACAAAAATACTGATACAATATTGTTTTTGATCGACAGCAGTAGTTATTTGTTCCATTAATTCCATGAGAGCCATTGATGTAGAGTTTTTTGCTCTAAACCCATACTGACTGTTGCTTAGAATATTTTGTTTATCTATAAATTGATCTAGTCTGTTCACAAATAGTTTTTCAAGAATTTTTGAAAACTGTGGTAACAAGGATATAGGTCTATAATTGTTGAACACACATTTATCACCATTTTTAAAAAGAGGAACTACCTTAGCTACTTTCATATTATCTGGAAATATTCCTGTTGAAAATGATAAATATATCCAACACAACCATAAAAAAAATCTATGGCAACAGTCAAAACAGCCAGGTCGCAGTTCTGTTCCACCTGGGCAGTTCCACAGGTCCATTCTCGCAGGCCTGAGGGTTACTGGGTTCTGCACAATGTCCATCTCCAAGGGCTTGACATGGTCAGATTTACTCATTTACTCAGTTTACTCATTGTGGTTTTTTTGTTGTTGCTAAAATTACTTTGTTAACAAGCTATAAAAGTGTACAGTTCTAAATAATAGAAGACTGAGTATCTCCTTTCTGATCCACATCACATCCTGAGGCTACTTTCGATCCAGATTTGAAAGATAATCCTTCAATCCAAGTTTGGGAGTTTGCACTGTTGCTTACCGGTACATTTTTTCCTAAAATCCCATTAAAGCTTCAGTATGTAGCTTTTTTTATAAACATATTTCTTCACTCTGTCACTACCTCCTGACAGACTGATGTTAGCCAGGTAATCTCTGAAAAAAAGAAAAAAAAAATTGTCCCCTTGCTTCTCCAGGTGGTAAACAAGCATTTCTAAAAAGAAAAGGTGACACGCCATTTTCCAGCCAATAAAAACAGAGTTTTTAATCAGCCAATAAAGAGCTGCGTTCCAGTTGTCCTCAACAGAGCTTCTCACGCCCCCACCTGTCCCAGCCCCAGCGCCGCGCACGTTCTCGTTCAAAGGATTGGAAAGCGATGCAGGACTGTTTTGTATGTCACACAAATGTATTAAATTCCCCTTCTTCATCCCTGATCAGGACTTTTTTTTAGGGATGCACCGATACCAGATTTTTGAAAACCGAGTACAAGTACAAGTACTTACATTAAAGTACTTGCCGATACCAAGTACCGATACAAGTACTAATTAATATTTTTAAAAATCATTCTAATTAACTTAAACTGTTTATTTTCATTAGACACTTCAAACATAAATGAACAAAGTACATTACTATTGGTAATCTGTAAAGTATGTCCAAACTTGTACAAAAAAATAAAATGTTTTACATTTGAACTCTTACATAGTCAATGAAATGAAATGAAACTGGTATCGGGTCCTGTAGTATCGGCACCCTTTTATGAGTACAAGTACGAGTACTAGCACATGGTATCGGACCGATACCCGATACTGGTATCGGTATCGGTGCATCCCTACTTTTTTTTTCTTCCAAACGTCAAATAATCGCTTCATCCACCGCTCTGTACCGCTCCCTCTGCCGACTGCAATGAATGAGGAAGTGAAATTGTCACGAGTGAATAAAAGTAGGGTTCAACGTGGCTGCCAGAGGCTCTGAAGATTTCCTGGTCTTCTGGTGTGCTGGACTAGCACTCAATGGTTTTATTTTATTTTATTAGAAGGTTTTATTAACATATAAACACAGAATATCGCAGCGTCTCCGAGAGACTGCAGCTGGGGGCGGAGCAGATCTCAAGTTCACAGACCACGGACTGTGGCTCCCATCTCACAATATATGGCTCTGAGGGGGAGGGAGCAGAATGCTTTTCCTTGTTGAAAAATTTTTCTAAGTGTTTTGGTCATACAGAAATCGCAGATAGCAGCTTTAATACTGTTTTTCTTCCCGTTAGTAGCTAGACAATGTTGTCTGACTAAGATGGGTGTCTGCTGTCCTTCAAGTCCTCTAGTTTACACATTACTGTACTATCCTGCAGAAAGTTGTGTCTGTGGGCATTAGAAAGACTGCTTAAAGACAAGACCGGTTTCTTTTCAACCTGTCTACTCGACTGGTAAAAGCACCAAATCTACATTATTGAAACCCCATTTTCAGAAGGAATTTAAATGAACAAAACCACAATTAAATTTTGATAAGGTAGATACTTGGTCTTTGCTTGCAGATGTACTGAGTTTTAGGACAGACCAATGTTTGAGGCAAATCTTGTCTGTTATGTTGTGACTTTCTCTGTGATATAAGCTTTTTAAATTTTATTTTCTATTATTTTAAAAGTGTGAAGCACTGAATAATTAGGGTGTCTGAAACCCGTTTATTACAATGTAGAAACCTTTTGTAAAAACTGGAATGACTAATTTTTAAGCTTACTATTTTGTTGCTGTTGTTTTTTTTCTTCCTGTTTGTGAAAAGTTGGGAGCATTACCAACAAGAGAGCTGCGCTCAGGATACATTTACGTTTAGTACATTTTGTATTCACTTCTGTTGTCTTTCTGCATCAACACTATGTTCTCTGAAACTATAAACGCTTTGTATTATTAAGGTCATCCTTCTATGCTTTGACGCTTGTAAACACAACTGGGTGTGACCTGCAAATGATGCCACATGGTATCAGGTAGATGTTTTTTTATTCTTCTTCAGAACTCAAATTCCCTGTGGGATTTTATGCCAGCATTAAGAACTTGGGAGTGGCTTTTATTCATGAGAACAAAAGGTTGTTTTTAACGGTGGACTTCACCTACAGTATATAAATATGTCACAGCTTCAGAATCTGAGATCTTTGGAGTCAAGATGAAGATACTGGTTCTTTTTGCTGTGGGAGTACTGGGCTGCAGCCTGGCTGGTGCTGCGATTGTGTCCAAATGTGAGCTGATGAACAAGCTGAAGACGTCAATCCTAAAACTGCCAGAAAACATACAGCAGTCAGGACTGACTTCGGATGACTTTGTGGCCAAGAGTAAGTAACAGCTACCCTCACAAGGAAAAAACATTACTACTTCTTATAAACTTGTAAATTAATATGGCTTGTTTAAAAATGAAAATCAATTATTTTTTTCCAGGATTTGTGATATTTTTGGGATAAATAAAACTCCTCTGTGAATTGCCGCGTTATTGTGGTGGAGGAGTTTGTGTGCCTGAATCCTAAGATTTATGCTGTTTAATGCATTTACCATACTTCTGGTAGGGTTTCCCAAAGCAGAAAGGTTCAAGGGGAAAGGCCAGATGAACAGCGATGGAAAAAACTCGTGGGGTGAAAGGACAGCAAGGAGCTCGATGTACCCTGGCCAGACATGGGCCTCACACTGAAGCCATGCCTCCACTACACTTTATTAACATGCATTGGAGAGATTTTAATGATACTTTAATGACCCCCTGTGGAAAACTGGCTTGTTGTAGAAATGAAATGTTAGCACTTGATTACATTGTGTTGGTGTGAAATGATGACAAAAGAGCAGGACCTGAAGCTACATCAAGTGTACGTGTCCTCAAAGCTTCACGTGCCCTTGACATTCAGCTGATTCAACCAGTCATGATGGTAACGCTGTCTGTGGCTCAAAACAAAGGAGAAAAGATCCATACTTTTTGAACTGAGCTGAACAGTGCAATGCAGGAAAAAGAAGCCTGGTAATCTGAGTATCATCAGAAGGGTCAGTTGTAACAGAGTAGATATTAGCTTGCAGGTTGTTGTGCTCTGTTGAACAATATTTGGTTACAGTAGTACACCAGTAGCTGAAGGGGAAGATAAAACCATTGTTTCAAACATGACAACCTGACAATGCTATCACCACGAAACTCTGACACAAATATCGTCCCAAGAGGCTGCTGTTATCGCAATAAACCTCTGTTTTTTAATAAAACATGTTGAAAAATGTTATCAAATGTATCTTAAATAAGGTAAATATGGTAATAAGGTACCACATGTCTGCTATTTGAATTTGGTTCTTTAATGAGCATTGGAAAAACACTGAATAACAATTTTCTTTGTAAGCTCTTGCAAGTCAAATATTTATTGTAAGCGACTACAGTGCATGAGCTCCATCCATCCATCCATCCATCCATACATACATCCATACATACATACATCTATTATATTTACCCACTTATTCATTTTTCAGGTCACAGGGTCACTGGTGCCCATGTCCAGCCATCACTGTGTGAGAGGCAGGGGACACCTGGACATCCTGGTCTCCAGCCCATCACAGGGACACAACCATTCACTTTCTCACTCACACCTAGAGACAATTTAGAGTTGTCAATCAGACTAACGTGCATGTTTTTGTTTTGTGGGAGGAAACCAGAGTACCCAAAGGAAACCAATGCATGCACAGAGAGAACATGCAAACTCCACCCAAAAAGACCCCCGGACCAGGATTTGAACTAGGGTAACCTACCCGCTGAGAGGCGGCAGCTCCACCAACTGAATCACTTTGCTGCCCTGTGCATGAGCTCATTTTGCTCATTTGGTTCAAATCCCGGCCGGGGGCCATTCTGGTTGGAGTTTGCATGTTCTCTTTGTGCATGCATGGGTTTTCTTCGGGTACTCCGGTTTCCTCCCACAGACCAAAAACATGAATGTTAGGCTGATTGGTGACTCTAAATAAGGGGTGTCAAACTCTCTTACAAAAGTGGGCCAAAATTAAAACCTTTTTCAAACTAAGGGCCGGTTTCAGAATCTACATTAACTGAAGTCAGATACCCAACATCTTAATTGGGTCACAGGTTTCTGCACAAGACTTTGATTGGTCTCATTTGATGTTCTCTGTTGCACATTTGACATCATAATTAAAGATTACTGAACAAATTAAAGTGATTAAAGTATTTTACATTTGAAATAACATCTTGCGACCAGATAAGATGTCACCGAGGGCCACATTTGGTCCACGGGCCTTGAGTTTGACATATATGCTCTAAATCACATGTGTCAAGCTCAAGACCTGGAGGCCAAATGTGGCCCTTGTTTACATCTTATCTGGTCGCAAGATGATATGTGAAACGTAACATACTTCTATCTCTTGAATTTTTTCAGTGATCTTTGGTTACGATCTATAAAAGTTAAGTCTGGTCCGCTGGACATTCAAAAGACAAAACAACAATTATAGAAACGTTTCGTCTTTCCTCTGAAAGACTTCTTCAGTCTGAGGTGCTGTATTCAGCTCAGTCTTATAAATAGCACCCTCTCACAGTGGATCAACCAGTTTGCGGCTGACAGCCGAAACCAGCTGCTCACATGAATGATGTGACCTGATGATGTTGATCTTCTGTGCTGGGCCATCCTTTTGGCCAGTGGCTGTTTAGTTTCCCCGATATAAGACTGATCACAGCCCTCCTGACACTGAACAGCATACACAATATTACTCTGTTTGTGCCGGGGGACTGGATCTTTGGGATGAACCAGTCTTTGCCGTAATGTATTTTGGGGTTTAAAAGCCACTGGGACGTTGTGTTTAGAAAATAAACGTCTCAATGTCTCTGAAACTCCTGCAACATCTGGAATGACCACTGGTCTGGGTCTGGGTTCCTTCTTTTCACCTGATGGCTGCTGGAGTCCTGTTTGGGTTTCTTCTCTGCTTTCAGGAAGGCCCAGTTAGGATATCCACATTTCTCTAGAGCCTGTTTTGTGTGTGATTTCTCCTTCTGTCTGGCTCCTGAGTTAGTGGGGACGCTGTCTGCTCTGTGATACAGAGTCCTGATGACTCCTAACTTGTGCTCCAGAGGGTGATGGGAGTCAAACTGTAAATACTGATCTGTGTGGGTGGGTTTGCGATACACCTCAGTTTGCAAATATCCTCTATCTGAAACTGAGACCTCAGAGTCCAAGAAAGCCAACCTGCCATCCATCCATCCAGATCCCTCCAGGGAACTACTGTTTATGAACTGAGTGATTTTATCTGAACTCTGCAGTGCCTCTGCATGCTGTTCTATGGCCGCTCACTGCCTTTGAGTCCCCTCCCTCGCCCTCTGCATAATGTCGGTGTCATTATGTGCTTGTGTGCGAGATTTTTTTCATGACCACATTTTTGACCTTCAAACAGAGGTCAAAAATGTGTTAGGATTTTTTCGTCTCCAAACCCTATGTGTCATTTTTCACCACTTTTATTGTCTGTCCAACAGATCTCACTTGCAAATGAGTCTTAGAGGCTCAATGTGATTTATCTGTTTAAATAAAGGTTATAGGGGCGGCCGTGGCGTAGTGGTAATGGCAGTCATCCCCCGATCGGAAGGTTGGCGGTTCGAATCCCAGTTCCCCACACCATGTGTCGTTGTGTCCTTGGGCAAGACACTTAACCCCAAGTTGCTCCCGGTATGTAAAGCGCCTTGCATGGCAGTCTGCCGCTACCGGTGTATGAATGTGTGTATGAATGGGTGGATGGTTGGTATTGTAAAGCGCTTTGGGGTCCCTCATAGGGGGCTGGAAAGCGCTATATAAACAAGCTCCATTTACCATTTAAATGAATGAAGGAATGAATGTAATATTGGATCATTTTCCTCAATGAATGAATGCCAAAGTATAATATTTTTGTCTCATTAGTTTCATTAGGTTCTCTTTATCTACTAGGGGGCGGCAGTCGCTTAGTGGTTAGAGCAGTTGTGCTCCAACGCAGGAGTTGGGGGTTCAATTCCACCAGCAATCACATGCAATCACATGCCGAAGTGTTCCTCAGTCAGTTCTACACTTAATGCTCCTCAACCTCCTTCCTGAGGGGAGTGGGACAAAAAGTGTGTGTGCTGGGTGAGTGGTGTCCTTCATGATGCAGGTGGCTCTCTTCCTGCATCTGGAGGTGTAGATGTCTGTGATGGTGGGGAGACTGACTCCAACATCTTCTGTGCAGCCTTCACCACTCCCTGCAGAGCTTTTCTTTCTGCAGCTGTGCAGCCTCCATGCCACACGTTGATGCTGGAGCACAGGATGCTCTCCACTGCACACCTGTAGAAGGAGGTGAGGACTGAGCTTCACAGACCAGCTCGGCTCAGCCGCCTGAGGGAATTTTTATTTTATTTTTCCTTTTACTTTACTTTTAGGACTTGTGTGAAATCTGATGTTTTGTGTCATGAGAAATATAGAAAATTCTAAAGGCTTCACAAATTTTCAAGCACCCCTGTAAGTACTCTTTGTAGCAATGTCCAGCTTTGCACATCGTTCATTATTGTCTGGGAACCATGAACATATCTTGGTACTGATTTTCGCGTTTGTTTGGTTTTCATCTCTCCTTCAGTTGTCTGTTATGTGGACAAGGGATCAAAGTTCAACACCAGTGTTGTGACTGATCAGGGAGGGACGTCTGAGGACGGGCATCATGAAGGAAACCATGAAGGTCATCACCGAAGACGCCGAAGCCCCCTTGGGTGGCTGAGTAGTGAGGAGGCTGATGAAGATATGACACTTTATGGCCTCTTCCAGCTCTGCGGTGACCTGGTGTGCAAAAGCACAGTGAACTCAACCAACTTGTGCAACATTGACTGCAATGGTGAGTTTTCTGTACTTTTATTGTTTAAAAAAAATAGTGGTAAGCTTCTTTGTTGACATTTTAATTGTTACCTCTTTGACTTAAAGTTATTCTCAGATTAATCTGTTCAGTATGTGCTGCAGCTACAAGCCTACAGTCTTTAATAGGTCATGTATTTTCCTCATTTAGAAAACTAAGATTTTTCTTTCTCTACAGAATTGATTGATGACAATATTGATGATGATATCAGTTGTGTGCTGATGCTCCTCACAGAAATTGTGTAAGTTTTCATTTCATTTTTATTTGTATATTTTGAAGTTTGTGGAAAGTACATGTTGGTTTCTGGTGAGAACTAGTAGTTTAGTGTTTTCTTTAGGACTTTAAAATACAGTAAAATACATTTCAAATTATTTTTTAAAGTCACTGTTTGTAAACTGTTTCTAAATATATTAATTTTATAGAAAATATGCACTCAGAGAACACATCTCACCGAACATAACCCACAAGGAAAGTCCTGTAATTTCACAATTTAATTAACTTTATTTACTCAAAGATTTTATGGATTTTTTTTAGTTGCCAAAGCCCCATCTGTCCACCAATTTAGATAAAGTTTAAGTAACTTGTTTTGCAAAGCTTTGTTGAACTGAACAAACGGTACAAAACACAGCACACATTACAATAAACATATTTGCAGTTGAAAACTGTACAGCACTGAATAAGCAAATAGAACAGACATGAAAAAAGTTACGGTATTATGATTATTCATATTTTTATTTGTGGATTACAAAGCAATGTCATATGTAAACCTTCATTTCCCTGTATTTTTTAAACAGTGACAAGGGCTTCAAAGCACCAAACTTGAAGGAGCTCAGGAAAGTGTAAGTTATTTTTCTTTAAACACACATATTAAATTTGTTTATATAAAGTTATGTTAATACCCTCTCTTTTTCTGCAGGATCAGGCTCATCATGCGAGACGACTGTAAACATGTTAAAGCTTCCACTTACTTTGCTGAGTGCCATTAAAATCACTTATATTGTGCAACAAATGTAACAAGACTGGTCAATCTTATTTCAAAGGACTGTCTATAAATTTAAATAAATACAAATATGAAGCATGTCAAACATGTTGGTGTGTTTGTGAGCTCTAAACCGATGCGTACAGCCACTTTTACACAGTGATACAGTAGGCCGAGTAGATGAAAGAAAAGAGTCTTGTGAAAAAATGTATCCCTCATGCTGCCTTTGTGTCACAATGAACAACAAGGCTCTTGTGGGTCCTTTTAAACCAAAGGCAGCAATAAGGCTAAATAAGGTGGAAAGTATAGCTGAGTAATAACAGAAAGATAACTTTACAAAAAGTTTACATTGGCCTAAGCAGATACAATATAGGGGAATGTAATGAGCCAGTTGGTTTTAACCAGAATTATCTTATTCTTAGACTTATCTTGGGTTTATTGAAACTGAGACATTTTACAAGAAGTAAGATTAGATTTAGGCAGCAAAATACCTGCAGTCCATGGCCATTGTCAGCCTAGAAATGCAATCTAACAGAATGTCTAGATCAGAGCACATTTAGAAAACCTTTAAGGAGGCTTTTTCTTCATTAAACATTTAACAAAGAGATGACTTGGATGACTGTAAATTAGAACTTTACTGACACAAATACTGACTCTAGCACAAAATGTGCACTGGCCTACAACCAGGCAGTAATTATAATTTGAACATAAGTTCCATATGGTTTCTAATCTAACTATTTTTTACAAATACATTTATACAAATGACTCTAAATTCAGGGAATGTCCTCCAGGTCAGTATGATCCGAGTGGATACCAGTCAATAATACCAAACCCAAGTATGGACATGAGTTGGGAAACATCTCCTTCTTAGGACATCTAGTTCAATTCATACTTGCATTTTTTTCTGAAACACAAACAGGATATTGCTCTAACAGGAAAATGTACTTTCTCAATTTATAGGGATGGAGCAATTTCCATGTACCGGTAGATAAACCTTTGCCTCACAACTAAACACACTGTCCTTCACCTTCAGTGTGAGGGCAATATAGAGGCTGCTACACTCTTACTTCTCACCAAATAGGTGTTTCCAATTACTTTCAAATTTCTAAGACAATCTCCCTCACTACACTCCTGCATGACTCTCTCAGACCATGCCAGGGTGTAGCTACATGCAAGAAAATCACACCATGCTAACATGACTCTTCTGCCATAGATAGTTACAATCTTGTCATGATTATGGTTGTGGCCTAGGCATGATGGGATGCAGTTCTCCATCAAATTCTTGATGGCTAAGCCACACAGTGTGGGCCTCACATCATGGATAAGTCATGTCAAGGCAAACATTATCAGTCAGAGAGTCTTTAATTCATGTGCAAAGCAACCCTATGTACTTTTCAATAAGACCAAACAAAATGCATGCAAATATTCCATACAGAAACATAAATAGTAGAGGTGCACAATATTGGATTTTTGGCCAATGTCTGATATGCCGATATGTTCAAACTTATTAGACCGATAACTGATGCAGATATTTTATATACGTTCCTTTGTCAGAACATAGTCCTCTTATTTAGGCTTATTTGCTACAAAAATTGTGCAACAGGACTTCCGGTTATGGTGGCCTCCTGAGAAGACGCATGGAACTTCGCCCCGCAGTTTACTGCTCTAATATGTTTTTTTTTTTAACTCCTGTAACGAAAGATTTATGTGGAAAAAGGACAATTTGAAGTATAATGCCTAACTCAACAAAACAAAACAAAGGGAAAAGCGAGACATCTAAGCAAACAAAGCTGTTCGACGACAACCTTCGTGGAGAAGCCCGCAAGGCTAACAAAAACATGGTGGAGCAAGAAGGGAAAAGCGACTCCGAAAATAGTAAGTCTGATCAAATCCTGGTCGCGCTGGAAACATTACGAAATGAGTTTTCCTCGAAACTTGATGGTGTGATGGTGACGTTACAAGACATGAAACAGTGGATGAAAGACTATAATGAACGTATATCGCGAACAGAGGACCGTATTTCCACTACAGAAGATGAGGTAGCTAACCTACAAGCTAATGTGAGCGCCTTGCAGGCGAAAGACAAATTGATGGAAGTAGGGATGCACCGATCCACATTTCTCACTTCCGATCTGATACCGATGCTCAAAAACTTTTGACCGATCCGATACCGTTCAGGTATACGAATCTGTATATTGAAACTTTTGAACTGAGAATATTTATTTCAACGTGGTGTGAGACATCCAATGAAGACTCGCTAAGCCTTACCACAGGAACCTCACAAACTTTAACAGCAAACAGGAGGCAGCCAGGCAGGTCTTCACCACACATGTCCTTTTTACTCATGGTTCAGTTGGAAAAACTAAAAAAACGCTAAGCATGATGGGAAAGACAACACAGCCACCCCCCTTAACCAGTAAGGCAGTGGATTTTGTTGTCTTTCCCATAATGCTTAGCAGTATTTTAGTTTTGAAAACTAAAATACTGCTAGGCATTCTGGGAAATCCCGTTTTTTAGTTTCATTTTTGACTGTGGCACTGAGTTGTAATTCTTGTTGAATTTTTTTTTTATTAAATTTATTCATTTTACATTGAAACTTAAAGAAAAACATTTCATAAATATGTGAAAAAAGAATACATAAAATGAAAGGTGGCAGAAAGAAGAAAAATTCTTATTATGTCTGCCCCTTTTTTTCAAAAACAAAGCAATTTCAAACAATCAATTCAAAACATCATTATAGAAATAACAGTTGAAAAGAGTAATTTTCACAATCAACAATGATTAGTATGTTAGACGCTTAACTAAAACTTTAGAATTTTGTTCATCCATCTTTAGTATTTTGTGAACAATTTAGATTTAATTTTTTTTTAATTTAATCACAGAGTCAACATCTTTAGCATCAATTTCCAAAACATTCCATAATTCGACTCCCATATTTGAAATAAACCGTCCCTTTAAACTGGTCCTATACCTTGGCTTTATAAAAATGTCAGTTCCCTTTAGACTGTAACAGCTTTCTCTCTTAATGAAACACATTTGAATATTTGAGGGTAGCATATTCTTATGAGCCCTATACATTACTAACAAAATATTATAGTCCACCAAATCATAAAACTTCAGTACTTTCAGTTGTTTAAATAATATATTTGAGGGATGACAATAAGGTTTTCTAGAAATAATTCTCACAGCTCTCTTCTGTAAAATAAAAATAGAGTTTGTTATAGTTTTACAAGCTTTTCCTTAAACCTCCACACAGTAAATTAAATGTGGAACAAAGATTGAATTATACAGTAAATAAAGAGCCCTATCATTCAACAAGTCTTTTAGTTTATACAACACAGCAATAGATTTAGATAACTTAATTTTAACAGAATTTATATGCTGTTTCCATGACATCTTGTCATCAATACTGTAATTACACCCAAGAATTTCCCCTCATTTACTCTACGTAGCTCGACACCATCAATTGTGATAGAAAATTTATCAGTTTTTTATTACTAAATAACATATAATTAGTTTTGTCTAAGTTTAATGATAACTTGTTTAATCCAAACCCAGTTTGTAATTTAACAATCTCATTTTTTAGCAAGTCAATCATTTGCTTCAAATCACTACCAAAACAAAAGAAGGTGGTATCATCAGCAAAAAGAACACACCGCAGATATGCAGACACCTTCACCAGATCAGCAAGGATCTTGTTGAGAGTTCGTAAATTTGAACATATTACGCCCATTCTCCATAACCTTCATTGGCTTCCTGTCGCCTACAGAATTCAGTACAAAACTGCTCTCATTACACATCAATGCTTACACGGAACTTCACCAGATTATCTGAAGGATATTCTTATTCCATACTCATCCACCCGTTCGCTGCGGTCACAGAACAGCAATCTCCTTCACATTCCGAGAACCAAATTAAGGACCATGGGAGACCGGGCTTTCAGTGTGGCTGCCCCCCGCCTGTGGAACTCTCTTCCTGACTGTCTAAGAGCCCCACAGTCTGTGGTTGACTTTAAGAGCGGCTTGAAGACCTTTCTTTTCGACCAAGCATACTCTACCTCCTCATGATTCTACTTTTGATCTTAGCTGATATTGTTATTGATTTTAATTGTTTTATTATTTGTTTTATTGTCATTTAATTCTGTTGCTCCTTGTAGCACTTTGAGATTTTCATTAATGAAAAGTGCGTTATAAATTGGATTCATTATTATTCTTATTATTATTATCATTTATATACAAAATAAAAAGCTTAGGTCCAATTATTGAGCCTTGTGGGACTCCACAAGTAATTTTGCAAAGGTTTGATCATGTATTGTCTATTTGTACAAACTGCCTTCTGTTCTAAGTAACTAGACACCCATTGCAAAGCCTGTCCTCCAATACCATATTTGTTCAACTTCTCAAGCAGAATAGTGTGATCAACTGTGTTGAAAGCTTTTTTTAAATCAACAAACAAACTTACACAATGTTGTTTTTGATCAACAGCTGTGGAAATCTGTTCAGTCAAGTCCATAAGAGCCATGGAAGTAGAAGTTTTTGATCTAAAACCATATTGACTGTCACTTAGAATGTTATGATTGTCGAGAAATTTGTCTAATCTGATCACAAATAGTTTTTCAAGAATTTTTGAGAATTGTGGTAATAAAGATATTGGTTTATAATTATTGAATAGGGATTTATCTCCATTTTTAAAAATAGGGACAACCTAAGCTACTTTCATATTGTCAGGGAAAATACCTGTTGAAAAAGACAAATTACATATATATGTAAACGGTTCAATTACATGATACATTATGTCTTTTACAACCAACATGTCCATATCATACCAGTCCTTAGATCTTTTATCAGCAAATTGTTTTGTTACCTTCAGTATTTCATCTTTATCAGTTTCATGTAGAAACATAGTATTTTTCTGACTTTTAATTAAGTAGCTCACGTTTTTATCAACTTTTGGAATGTTTTTTGCAAGGTTTGATCCCACATTCACAAAATAGTTGTTAAATTCATTAACAATTTCATTGTCATCATGTATTTCATCACCACTTTTCACAAAACGCCGTGATAAGCTAGTATTATTTTTGTGTTTATTTAGAACACTATTTATAACTCTCCATGTTGCTTTCGTTTCACCATTGGTTTTCTTTAGTAGTTCACTGTAATATTCCCTCTTTTGCTTCCTTATAATACCAACCAGTTTATTTTTGTACTTTTTGTATTTGTTTTCAGCCTCATGAGTTCTATATTTCAAAAAACAAGTATACAAATAGTTCTTTTTTTGCATGCATTTCTCAGTCCTGTTGTCATCCATGGTTTATCAACAGTACCTTTTGTTGCATATTTTTGCACACAATTTTTCTTATTCAAAACGTTTAAAATGTTCATGAACTCATCATCTGCTTTGTTCACATCTTCAACATACACACTACTCCAGTTTTGTTTTTGTAGATAATATTGTAGTCTGTTTAATGCTTTACTTGATGTGTTTATTGTTGTTTTCTTCTCTATAGTTGTTTTTGTAATTATATCATCTTTATTGTAAATTGTAAAAACTGGTAAATGATCACTTAGATCAGTCATCAAAATACCACTCAATACTTTATCATCTATTATATTGGTAAAAATGTTATCAATTATTGTAGAACTATGTGTTGTAATTCTTGTCGGGTTTGTTATCAGTGGAAATAAATTAATACAATACAGTACATTGAATTCATGAATGTACTTATATTATTTGAATCAGTCTTGTTTCCCAGATCAATATTGAAGTCACCACACAAAAAAACTCCTTTGTTTCTGGTCTTTACTGGTAACTCCGTAATTTTATCCGTGAATACTTCTATATTAGATCCTGGCGATCGATATACACAACTTATTATGAGGTTTTTACCATTCTTATTTATTATTTCTATTAATATCATTTCCATTATATTATCTACAGTCATCGACATTTCACTAATTAATTTGCATTTTATTTCATTTTTAATAAAAATAGCTACTCCTCCACCTCTTTTTGTTTTTCTATTTATGTGATATAATTCATAACCTTCAATATTTACATTATTCATATTTTCATTGTTTAACCATGTTTCTGATAATGCTATTATTGTAAATGTTTTATTTAAATTTTTTAGGTAATCTGTTAATTTCGATATATTTGCATTAATGCTTCTGCAATTCAAATGAACAATAGAAAGATTTCCATCAGTCGTGTTTATATCATTAAATAGTTTTTCATTATAATATTTACTATATTTTATGGCTGGAAAAAAGTTTTCATCAATCACCTCTTCAACATTATAGATTTTTGATTCTGATTCATTGTACATCATATGGATTTAGTGTGTTTGATCAGCAGACCGAAATTTTTTTTTTTGTAGATAGTAGTGAGAAATGTTTGCAGTTATGGTTCATCGGCTCCTATGTTCATCACAAATTGTCCAAGTCATTTAAGTCTTTAATTATTTTAGCTTGTGATGTTTCCTTTACTTTAATCCAGATATTTCCATTTCTCGTCCAGGTTGACACTATTTTTTTTGTGCTTTTTTAACAGCCGTGCTTCACGCGCAATTGTCCCATTTCTCTTTGTTAGATGTTCGTTTATGAAAACTCTTGTTCCCTTTAATTTTTTTGCCTGCATGATTACCTTATTCCTAGCTTTTCTACTGATGAACTTGACCACAACTCTACCGGTTTGAAGTTCTAAGTCTTGCTGGGTAGGGTGTGGCATATAGAAATGTCCTCATGATGTATTTCAACTAGGGGTGTTGATAGATTAAAAAAATTTAACTAATTAATCGCAAATCAGTTTTAAAATTAATCGCGATTAATCACGATTAAACACTTTAAGGCAACTTTTAATAAAGATGGATTCATTCATCAGTTAAGTCAAAACATTTATTGTTTTTACTTTCACACAGTGTTTAAAAACTGAAATAATTTTGTAAAGAAAATGCAGCACCTAACTAAAACTAAAGCAAACATTCATTTTGTTGTTCAAAATATTTTACTGTTTGATAAACTGTATGAATTAGTGTGAACTGAGATTTAGAACCTTACAGAACATTTCTGCTTTGTTTTAAACCACATGTATAAGATCTACTCCTCTTCATTCATCCAGTTACTAAGGCAAACCAGTCTCTACATTACTTGCATTTTAAGTCCTTGAACCTGGGATCAAGTGCAGTAGCATTCTTGAGCCAAGTGGGATGGAGTTCTTCTTTCGTTGAGCCAGGTCTTCACAAAAGGCCTTCTTGAATCGCAGTATGTTGACAGTATCATCATCTGAAGGCTCCATGACTCTGAACACATGGCAGAAGGCAGGCAGCACCACAGAACAGGAGATGTACTTCTGTCCACCCAGAGTTTCTGTGACAAATTAATAAACAATAATCAGGTCTCTCTTGTAAATGACTCCTTGAGGCTCATTGAGACTAACCTGTGTAAGTAAAGGTTGACTGAAAAAAAATTCATTAGAGCTTTTATTTAATTTAATTCATTTATTCATTCATTTAGAATAAAAAAGCAAATTCATCAAAAAGAAAAAACACTGAATGAAAAGGAAGCAGAAAGAAGAATTATATTTTATTTTTTAACACACACACATACTTGGTTTGTTTATTTACACAGCTTAAATGACCCACTGACTTAACCAATATCAACAAAGAAAAATAAATAAAACTTTACCTGCATGGCTCAGGTAGCTCCTCCAACTTTTTAAGCTTTCCAAGCTCAGCTTCTGTAAGCAGGGGGATTTCACCGTCTGTCCCGAGCGTTGTTATTTTTTTCTCAATGTTCCATTCGTGTGCGGCCGCCTGGATGTGTAGCGCGCATGCCTGGCGCTCGGTAGATTTACTCACAGTTAAAACAAAGGAGTGCAGGCTCCAGCTGTCATTAATAAAGTGAGCCGTGACACCCAAATAGTTATCATTGCTAGCAGAAGTCCAGTGATCGCATGTGAGTGCAGGTACGCTGCCTGCGCTAACAGCGTTAGCGAGCGGAAACCGGAAGTGAGATTCGGCATCCGGGGGGAGCTTTTCAAAATAATCGTTGCGTTATTTTATTTTAACGCATCATAATAAATAAAATAACGCAAATAATTAACGCGCTAATTTCGACACCATTAATTTCAACATCCCTGTCTTGCAAAAAAGTCACAACTTGATCTTCTAAGGTCCTCAGTTCCTATGGTGTTGAGTCCTCAGTTATTCCTTCATTTGAAACAACTTTTGAATATTTCCAATTTTTAATTTCTAGACCAGTTATCACAAGATTGTCCAATCTTGAAATTTGTTCAAGATCATCCACTTTTTGCTCAAGTTCAGCAATCTTTTTGTCTTTGTAGTTTGATTGAATTTTTAGTTGTTTGATCTCCTCGAACAGACTCATTAAGAGTTCTTGTTGAGTTGTCAACTTAGTTAGTTCTGAACTCATAAAGTTAAGAGATTGTTTTATTTCATCAATGTCATCAGGGCTTTGATCAAGCAGATCTTGTTTTTTAGATCTGGATTTTCCTGTCATTATGCACTTTACCTTTTGATCAATAGATACAGATTTAAACAATACTGTACATTGAATTTACATTTATAAATTCAATGCATAGTTTAAATCTGTATCTGTTGATCAAAACCAACTAGAATTTACAACTCAGTGCCACCGTCAAAAACAAAACTAAAAACGGGATTTCCCAGAATGCTTAGCGGTATATTAGGGTTCAAATATAGTTTAAATCTGTATCCCTTGATCAAATTCAACAAGAATTACAACTCATATAGTGCCAGAATCAAAAATAAAACGAAAAAATGGGGACTGTGTTGATTTCCCATAATGCTTAGCAGTATTTTAGACTAGTGTTCCGGGCACCATGAGTCAGAAGGATGTCTGTGGTAGAGACCTGCCTTGTTTTTGCCATTAGTTTGTGAATTACTGTAGTGAGGCTTAAGAGTGTCTTCTTTGGGTTTACCTCACACAATGTTAAAACAGAAGTTACAGAGCATGGTGCAATATACTGCTCTCTGACATCTAGAAAATATCGGAAATTTTGGCAGGTTGGTTTCGATATCCGATACTTACCTTGTGCTGGTATCGGATACCGATACTGGATCAAATCGGCCCCATCCTTAGATGGAAGACAAACTAATGGACTTGGAAACAAGGTCTCGCTTTAATAACTTAAGGCTTGTGAATTTGCCAGAAGGTGCAGAGGGTTCAGATTTGTGCGCTTTTTTGGAGAAATGGATACACGAAGCATTGAGGAGCGAAACGCTGCAGGCCTCGGTAGGCCTGGAGACGCTCATAGATTGGGCCCGAGAACGAGCAGCGCTACCCGACCGAAAGCCCTGATAATGAAGTTTGTCAACTACAGAGAAAAGCAAGCCATCATGCGAGCCACACAAGAGAAAATGGACGTCTTCAACAAGGAACAACAGGTCCGCTTCTATCCTGACCTGGCCACCGGACTTCACCAGCTGCGAAAAAAGTTTGATCCAATTCCGGAGCAACTACATAAACTGGGCATTCGCAATGGAGTAACTCACCCTGCAACACTTCTAGTGACTTATGAAAACAAAACACTGGCATTCAAAACGCTTGGGGAAGCAAGTGAGTTTCTCAAGAAAATCCAAGAGGGCTCAGGACAAGCAGAGCTCTAAGTAAAAAATGATGCCTCAGATGGTATGTAAAGTGCTGTACGCAAATAACTGAAATCCATTATTTGACATTCTAAAGTTTGCGCTTACTCATGTAGTACACATGTTTATTTTTTGCATGCAACCAATTTGATGCGGTTTGTTATATTGATGTTTCTAAGTATGTTGCACATCTATGTTCCTAATTATTGTAACAATAACAACGTAAATTCCTTAAAATGTTTTTCAATATCAGTAGGCAGAGGTCAAAAATGTTGTTTTTTAGCAGTAACGGGGGCACTTCTTACAGAATAAGCTAAGAGTGGTTCTACTGATCCTCACTAGGTGTGGATTGGTTCCTAGCAATAACAAGAGACGTAATGATGTGGGTGGGACTCTCCCAGTTTGGGGAAGGGACTGGGAAGAAGCGCGATGTTTATGTTCTGTGTGTTGGATGTGCGTTCTAACATTCGGTTTTGTTGTGCCTCACATATTTGTAACATTAAGCAATCCACTAGTTTTATTACTGTATGTCTCAAACCCTAAAGTTTAATTTTATTTCATGGAACTGCAGAGGTCTTCAACGCCTTCAAAAAGTCAAGCAAGTCATGAATAGATTGAAAGAAATTGACTCTAAAATTGTGTTTCTTCAGGAAACGCATCTTCTTGATGAGGACAACTTAAAAGTGAAGAGGAGGTGGAGGGGCAATATATATACGGCACCGTTCACATCTCAGTCTAGAGGGGTTATGATTTTAATACATGAATCGGTACCACTGCAAATTAAAAACATTATTAAAGACAAAAGAGGAAGATACCTAATACTTCAAGGCTCCCTAATGTCGGAAATGCTAATTATAAATAATATATGTGGCCCTAATGTGGATGACAGTAAATTTTACAATTACTTATTCCTCACCATTTTAGCACTCAAAGTGTTGCACATAATGGTGGTGGGGGGAGGACTTTAACTGTACATTAAATCCAAACATGGACAGATCAACCGGAATAGATCAATCACATAATAACTGCAGAGCTACAATTCATAGAATGATGAGGGAGCTGAAGTTGTGGGATGTATGGAGAGAGAGAAACCCAGCTAGCAAAGCATACTCCTGTTATTCAAGCACTTTCCAAATCCACTCCAGAATAGACTTTTATTTAATTTCTACAGAGTTACAGTTCAGAGTTCAACTTCAAGATTGTTCCTACGACAACATTGTAATTTCTGATCATGCGGCATGTTATCTGGTTTATAAAGATGATAAATTAAAGAGAGACCCTCCAAGATGGCAGTTTCAACATAAATCGTTACAAGATGAAAACTTTGTGAAATATTTAGGGAAACAAATAGACATTTTTTTTTTCAAATTAATTCTACAGAAACAACATCATGTACAAAATGGGAAGCATTTAAGGCCTTCCTTAGAGGACATATTAGTTATACAGGGTCCAAAACAAAACAAACTGAAAAAACTAGAATACAATTGGAAGATAAAATAAAAGTAATCCAAGCTAAAATAAACAAGAAAAATGACCCACAACTAGAAAAGGAATTAATGATTTTGAGAGCAGAATATGATAAACATTCAGCTTCACGAGCTGCATCAAGTCTTTTGCGACTCAGGCAAACATTTTATGAACAGGGAGACAAAACAGGAAAGTTACTAGCATGGCAAATAAAACAGTTAGAAACTAAACAACCAATCACATCTGTTATATCAAATGAACAAATTTTGCAAGATCCCCAAGAAATTAATGTAGCCTTTAAGAACTACTATGAGGAATTGTATAAAGCACAAATAAGCATAAAATTAGAAAATATAAATCAATTTTTGACAAATTTTAATATACCTAAATTCTCAGAGGAAGATAAGGACAATTTGAATCTAGAAATTACAAAAGAAGAGTTAGGACAAGCCATTGACAATATGAAATCAGGGAAAAGAGCAGGACCAGACGGCCTTCCAATAGATTTACATAAGACCTTTAAAGACAAACTTTTGACCCCACTATTAGATATGTTTAAGGAAATTTTCAGTTCAAATGATCTCCCTCCCTCAATGAATGCTGCCATGATTACCCTTTCACTAAAGCCAGACAGACCTCCAAATAAATGTGAGAACTTTAGGCCAATTACGGTAGTTTACTAAATTTGGATCTGAAAATAATCTCCAAGCTGCTAGCCCGACGTCTACAAAAGGTCATACCAAGCACAATTGATTGAGATCAAAATGGATTTATTTTGGGGAGGCAAGGTTTTCATAATGTGAGGCAAATATTAAACATAATTCATTATAATAAAGGTTCCTCAGACTCTGCTCTTTTATCATTAGATGCCGAAAAGGCGTTTGATAGGGTTCACTTGGAATATCTCTTTAAGGTAATGGAAAAATTTGACTGTGGAAATAAGTTTGTAAAATGGGTCAAAATATTATACAATAATCCCTCAGCTGAAATAATAACTAACAGAAATATATCTAAGCCAATAAAGATCAACAGGGGCTGCAGACTGGGCTGCCCATTGTCGCCTTTATTGTTCACTCTGGCAATAGAACCATTTGCTATTGAAATTCGCTCACACCCTCACCTTAGTGGAATCACTGTTGGACCTACAGAACACAGGATTTCCCTGTTTGCGGAAGACGTGATTTTATTCATATCAAAATTAAGTCAATCAATACAAATTATTTTGGAAATAATTAAATTATTTAGTGAAATATCTGGATACAAAATAAACAAAACCAAATCTTCAATTCTGTTATTAAATACAAATGAAAGAATTAGCCCAACTTCAGACATATTACAGTTCACAATAGTCACTGAATTTAAATATTTAGGAATATACATTTCTTCAGATCTTGAACAGGTAGCCGCAACCAATTACAGACTCATATTAAATGAAGTTGATAATTCATTTGAAAGATGGATGCCACTACCAATATCTATGATCGAAAGAATAAATATAATAAAAATGAATATATTGCCAAAAGTACTCTATGTATTTCAGAACGTTGCTCTTCCGCCTCCTCCTGAATTATTTTCACAAATAAAGAAGATGATGGTATGTTTCTTATGGAACAACAGGAAATCCAGAATACGTCTGTCCTTACTGTACCTCCCTTATGACCGTGGAGGCTTGAAATGCCCCAATTTTCACTTGTATTACTATGCTGTGCAGTTGAGGTCTATGATGTTTTACTACAGTACAGTAATCACTCTCCACATTGGACTGACATGAAAACGCAGGATTTAAAATTGACTCTCCCTTCATATTTATATTCAAAATCTATATTAAAGCTTCTGAAACAGACTAAAAATCCATTTCTTAAAAATATGATTAGAGTATGGCGAGATGTGAAAAAAATTCTAAATGAACCACATTGTTTATCTCTGTTCAGTCCTGTGTGGGGAAACCAATTTTTTGTACCTGGTAGAGCTGATTCAACATTTAAAGCATGGAAAGACAAAGGACTCCAAATGATTCAGAATCTTTTTTCTTTTTTGGGGGGAAAATGTATTCATTTCGTTTAAAAACATGACAATTATACATACAATACAATCAAAAAACGTAAATAAAATAAAATGAAAGGTGGCAGAAGAAGAACTAGTCTTATGAAAACTGCCCCTTTTTACTCAATTCTAATGTAAATCAAATTATACATAAAAAATGTAATTCACAAAGACAATAACAATCTAGCTAAATTAAAAACATAAAAACTCAAACATCTTAATCAAATCAGACAACAAATTAAGTAGATATATATTAACGATTTCCATATTCTTCCAAGAAACTCGTCTTTATCAGTCTCTTAAATGTATACAGTGATCTGGCATTTTTAACTGTATCTTCCAAACCATTCCACAATCCTATTCCCTAAATTATTGTGGATCGTTCCTTCAAACTACTACTAAAATAAGGCTTCACAAACATCTCAATTCCTTTAAGAAAATATACACTCTCTCTTTTGACAAAATTTGTTTGAATATTGACAGGCAACATGCCTTTATGTGCCTTATACATAAGCAACAAAATGTTATAATTAACCAAATCATAGAACTTCCAATTTTTCAGTTGATAAAATAAGGTAGTCGATGGATATCTATAGTTATTTTTCATAATAATTCGTACAGCTCTTTTCTGTAAAATGAACAAAGGATTAGTTATAGTTTTACATGCTTTACCCCAGACTTCAATACAGTAAACCAAATAAGGAACAACTATTGCATTATACAACATAAACATTGCTTTATCAGTGAATAACTCTCTTACTTTATACAGAACTGCTATCGATCTAGATATTTTTGTTCTCAAATTGTTTATTTGAGGTCTCCATGTTAATTTCTCATCAATAATAACACCCAAAAATTTCACCTCACTAACTCTACAAATTTCAGTTCCATCTACCAAAAATGGAGCGTGAACATCTGTTTTTCTGTTGCTATGTATCATGTAATAAGTTTTATCCAGATTTAATGATAACTTATTCAGACCAAACCAATTTTGGATTTTCACAAATTCTGACTGTATTAGCTCCAGCATTTGTTCTGTATCATCACCCTTACAAATGAATGTTGTGTTGTCTGCAAATAAAATACATCTAAAAAAAGTCTGACACATTAACCAAGTCATTTACATACAAATTAAATAACCTGGGTCCAAGTACTGAGCCCTGAGGCACTCCACATGTTATATTACTAAATTTGGATCTTATGTCATGAATTTGAACAAATTGTTTTCGATCTTCCAAATAACTATTTACCCACTTTAATGCTGTCCCTCTAATACCATATTTATATAGTTTATCAAGAAGAATTCCATGATCTATAGTATCAAATGCCTTCCTTAAATCAACATAAATACTAATACAACTCTTCTTTTGATCAACTGCATTTGTTATTTGTTCCACCAGTTCAACAAGTGCCATTGATGTAGAATTATTTTTTCTAAATCCATATTGACTGTTACTAAGTGTGTTTTGTTTATCAATGAATCGATCCAATCTGATCCCAAATAATTTCTCCAAAATTTTTGACAATTGTGGCAACAGTGATATTGGTCTATAATTATTAAAGTCACGCTTATCCCCATTTTTAAAAAGTGGAACCACTTTGGCTGTTTTCATATTATTTGGAAATATTCCTGATTTGAATGACAGGTTACAGATGTGTACAAATGGCTCAATGACATAACTCATTATATATTTTTAAAACATCATGTTCATGTCAACCCAATGATCTTTTATCTGCAAGGTCATTTACAACATCCATCTTTATGTGCCAGAATCAGACATACTAATGAGCTTTCAGGATCTGCAACATAAATTCCACCTAGATAAGAAACACTTCTTTAAATATCTTCAACTCAGAAACTTCATAAGAAAGTCAAAACAATGAGCTGACAAAACCTGCCAAGTCAACTTTAGATTTTTTTTTTTACAAAGGACAGTTTGAAGAAAGGTATCATATCAGATTTTTATCACTTAATGATGTTACATATATCTGAAGGATCTCCTGATAGACTTAAAGCTCCACTGACATGATTTTTGTACTTTTCATAAAATGGCTCAACATATATATATATATATATATATTATCATTGAACTATGTTCGTTTTTGCAAATAAAATGTTAAATTAATGAAAAATCCGTTCTAAATGAGTTTAAACTTCTCGCCATGTTTCTCCCTAAACTTCCGGTATTTTCCGTCACGAGATCAGTGACGTGGCGTCCAGACTCCGCTCGAACGCGCACATTGAAAAACAATGGGGGAGAATACAAACGCATTCGACGAATTTAGCAATTTAAAAGTTTAGATTTTAGCGATTTGTCTTCAGTGAAGCCTAAGTTATTTCGAGTGATCAACAAGAAATAGCAGGTTATAATTTTGTTTCTGCTGCTGCTGTTTTTAGTAGAGCTTTCATGTTCAGGAAGTGAGCAGGTGTCTGAGTTTACAGCAGCTGCAAGTTGACGAGGCTGAAAGCATTCTACCACATCTAAATCGTTTACAGAGCACTGAAATGGTAATATATTAATTAATGTTTCTAATAATTATCCAACATTAATTTATAGTTTAAAAAATGAGTCCCTTTTAAAATATCTGTTAAATATTTTAGATGTTTATTCTAACATACGTTCTGAAAAACATCATTCATATTTCCAGTTGTAACTGAATGTTCACTAAATATTAAAAAAATGTTTATATGTCAATCATTACATTTAAAAAGAAATGTATATCAAATACTGTCAAAATAACATACATTTTCATAGCTGGATCATCATTGTGTATTTGTTATCAGCTGTTTTAATAAAAAATATCAGTTTGTGTTTTCAGGTTTCCAGGTCTCCAGTCCATCACAGAGACCCCTGGACAGGTCTCCAGTCCATCACAGGGACACCTGGACAGGTCTCCAGTCCATCACAGGGACACCTGGACAGGTCTCCAGTCCATCACAGAGACACCTGGACAGGTCTCCAGTCCATCACAGGGACACCTGGACAGGTCTCCAGTCCATCACAGAGACACCTGGACAGGTCTCCAGTCCATCACAGGGACACCTGGACAGGTCTCCAGTCCATCACAGAGACACCTGGACAGGTCTCCAGTCCATCACAGGGACACCTGGACAGGTCTCCAGTCCATCACAGAGACACCTGGACAGGTCTCCAGTCCATCACAGAGACACCCCGGACAGGTCTTCAGTCAAGACATCTCAGCTGCATTTTTTGGACCAAACAGGATGGATGAAATAAAACGGATTCATAAAGATGCATCTAAAATTGTTTTTGTTTTAAATAAATGTAAATTTACAACAAAATAAAAAAATCTTGATGGATAAAAATACACAAATAAAAACTAGTTAAAAATATACAAGCATTAATTTTGGCACCATATGCAGATTCAATAAGATTTCATCAAAAACAAACCTTTAACAATTTTAATAAAAACTGAACAAGTCAAAAGGATGCTTTTCATTTTTTTCTAAACATGTCACCATAAAACATTTTTTAGTTTGTAGCCTTAAAAAAAAACACTCAAAAGAAGCATCACAAAATGTTTATTCTCATATTTGGATTTAGCTTGTTTTCACTTTAACAAAAGGGTAGTGTTCTCCCTCTTCGTTTCTGCGTTGCTTTAGTTCTCCATGGGCAAGAAGGGTTGAACAAAGAGACGTGTCAGCGGATTCGGATGACGTGTAGGGAGTTTTGATCACAGCATCCAACACCTTAAACAGAAAAATGGGGCTTTGTTATATATATATATATATATATATATATATATATATATATATATATATATATATATATATATATATATATATATATATATATATATATATATATATATATATATATATATATATATAAATATATATATATATATATATATATATATATATATATATATATATATATATATATATATATATATATATATATATATATATATATATATATATATATATATATATATATATATATATATACTGTATATATATATATACATATACACCGGTAATAAAGTATTTATATGATTAAACAAAAAATAGGGTGAATATCATTTATTGTTTGAATTTGGGTGTATTGTCCAATGAACAGTGTTGTTTTGTTTTTTAATTTATATAAGTGACATAGTCGTGTTTGAAGCTCTTCATAACCATCAACAATCTGTCCAGTCAGCATTCAACGGTGCAACCATCCCAGATGTGAAACTTCTGGACTCGTTTTAAACAGAAGTAAGTCAGAGTCAGAAAACTAAAATGTTTAAGCAGCAATTGAAAAATGAACAACAAAAAACTGAAAACACAAACTGACATATTTTTATAAAACAGCTGAAAACAAATACACAATGATGATCCAGCTATGAAAATGTGTTATTTTGACAGTATTTGATATAAATTAATTTTTAAATGTAATGATTGACATATAAACATTTTTTTTAATATTTAGTGAACATTCAGTTACAACTGGAAATATGAATGATGTTTTTCAGAACGTATGTTAGAATAAACATCTAAAATATTTAACAGATATTTTAAAAGGGACTCATTTTTTAAACTATAAATTAATGTTGAATAATTATTAGAAACATTAATTAATATATTACCATTTCAGTGCTCTGTAAACGATTTAGATGTGGTAGAATGCCTTCAGCCTCGTCAACTTGCAGCTGCTGTAAACTCAGACACCTGCTCACTTCCTGAACGTGAAAGCTCTAATAAAAACAGCAGCAGCAGAAACAAAATTATAACCTGCTGTTTCTTGTTGATCACTCGAAATAACTTAGGCTTCACTGAAGACAAATCGCTAAAATCTAAACTTTTAAATTGCTAAATTCGTCCGATGCGTTTGTATTCTCCCCCATTGTTTTTCAATGTGCGCGTTCGAGCGGAGTCTGGACCTTACGTCACTGATCACGTGACGGAAAATACCGGAAGTTTAGGGAGAAACACGGCGCGAAGTTTAAACTCATTTAGAACGGATTTTTCATTAATTTAACATTTTATTTGCAAAAACGAACATAGTTCAATGATAAAATATATATATATGTTGAGCCATTTTATGAAAAGTACAAAAACCATGTCAGTGGAGCTTGATTTACTTATTTATTTGACTGATTTATCTCTCCTCTTTCCATAAAATGTTGTTGCTTGTATACTGGCCATTTTGTATTAGGAAAAAAAGGGACTTTCCAGCATGCAAACCTTTCTCATGAGATATCCCTGGAAAGCCCAGGATGTCCTCTAAAGAGTACAGGAGGGCTTGATAGCGTAACTCAAAAAAGGAACAGAAGATGAAGGTGAACATTATGTCCACTATAATGGACAAAATATATGCGCCAGGTCTCAGGAGGATAACCCAAGATGTCCCGCTCGGAGTATGTGTTGTGAACAACTCTGAGCTACTACCACATTTAATTTTAAGTCAAAATCTATAAAATTTCCTTAGTTATAGCAATTTTGTGTTGGCTAATGTTGATAGCTCTGGCAGCCGTATTGAATTGCTCTGACTTAAAAAAATAAATCAATTGTAGATGTACATCCAATTCTGAAAGGTTCAATAAAATCTGTCTGGTGGTTTATAAGATATTTTGCTAACAGACAAACATGGCTGACTCCTCTAGCTAATGTTACAGATTAAGGCAAAGATCTCGCGCAATAATCAGCATTTAAAGTTTGTGTTGTAAATGACATTCAGCTACTTCCACACAAAATTTTAGTACATTTGTAAAAATGACTGAGTTGTATTCATCACTATGTTTTCTAAGGTCAGCTAGCTGTGGGGGCCATCTGAAATGATGTTGGCGCCAAAAGTTATCAGATTTAGATATACATCCAATAATTAATTTACGAAAGTTTTATTAAAATACGTTTAATTATTCATATGGTATTTTGCTAACAAACAGACGATGTGTCTGAATAGGTAATGGAAACATTTTAAAGAAATCTTGAGTTTTTACTCAGAATAAATGTTGGAGATGACACTCAGCTAATACCACAACAAACATTAGGTCTATGAAAATGTGAACCTTTTTAGTGGTCAGCTGGCTGTGACGGCAATCTCAAATTGGGTTTACTCAGCCGTAGAGAAACAATGATTTCTTTAAAAATCATCCAGTTCATGAAATATTTTGGCAACAGACTCAAACTCATTCACACTTGAGCAAAAAACAATAACTGTCCACCTTCGCCTAACAATGTGTATAGTCAGTACAACATGGTATTCCTACTTAACTTAGTCCAGTTCTCAATTTCTTATAGTGAGCCCCACATTAAAGTACTAAGTTCTCCAACTTTTATTGCAGACATTTAAAAAAATACCAGTATAAGTTTATATTCATAAAAACAAGCAATCTGACCAAACCCCTAACCATGAGCCTGGTTGAACGGTGCGGTTTAAGATGTGGAGGTTCACGCAGTCACTGCAGAGATCGCACATCGTTTCATCTCTATGTGCCACAACAACTGAGCAAAATTTAGAGAAGGCTTGAATCAAATTTCCTTCCCAAAACTTCCTTTGACAAACAGATTCTGAGAACCATCTGTACAGTTAGAGAACAAGGTTCTCAGATTATTTATACATGAACAATTTTAACATGAAAAAGACACCCTAAAACTCATTATTTAATATATTTTGGTGATAGTTGGTTATTCTCCTGCAATCACCACGAAAACATAACTCCAACAAACATTGATGTACAGTATAAAATTAATTTGTTTGACTAACAAGCGATCCGGGACATAAAAAATCTGGCAAATATGGCAGCACGTGAAGTTTTGCTGGCAGCACTTTCACTCTGTAAACCACTTCACTGAACACACATGCTTGTGGAAATGAGTCAGCCAAATGGCACCAGCTCAGTTATGTCACACATTTTACTCCTTCTTCTTTTTTTTTCTTTTTTTTGCAACCACATTTTACTATCTAGTGAAGGTTAAAAAAATTGCCTAAGCAGATTTGGTAAGTTTAGTGTGTCACGACAGCTGCTGACCTTGCAGTACCCCCACTCTGCCGAGGACAGAGTTCCCGGCATCGGCTGATTTCTACTGAAGCCGACTGTTGCACCCATGTCTCGAATAATCCCCCCTCCTCTCCTGGGTTGTCAATAAGTTAAAGAAACAATTATCTTGCCAACAAACTTGGGCACTAAACTTGTTTCTGTTGCAATATATACCATGAACAAAAAGTAAAATAAACAGTGAGTGCTTAGACATATTCCAAGGTCAATGCATGTGACTCACTGAAACATGTGGCCTCGAGTTAAATGTTTCAGGCTAGGGTTAGGGTTATAACACCCTGTAATGAGGATGACACACACACTTTTGTTTTCCCTGCATTTGATAGCTTCAAATGAAAAAAAAAAATATTGGGGTAAAGGTTAGTGTAAGGTGACTAAATTTTCAGGTATTCAAAGATGAGACATGTCTCAAAAAAGGACAAGCCACAACATGTTCCTCTGATTACACCTGTATGTATGACACCAGCTGGCTCTTTTCTTTGAGGAAACCTCAGCTCAGATTACTTTCATACAATGTTTTGCCGTGTTTTATTGTCAAAGTGCGAGCACGGTAAAACAAAACGCCACATTTTCTGAGGTGCGTGGAATGAAGGAAGTTTGGATTCCTGTGTCATTTACTCATCCTAGAAATCTCAGCATGTACCGTATTCACCCACCACACACCCACACATCCATCCCACACACACACATTCCTCACACAGGCATACACACACTTGAACTTATTTGTCTTTGTACGTGTTGAAAGTCACGCCTTGTTAATTTATGTCTACACACACAGTGAACAAATACAATCAGTCACTGTACAGTGATTGTACTGATTGCCCAAATTATGATCAACCTCCATACAGAGCTTTAAAAAAAATATTTTTTAAATAAAGTAGTTTTAAGTTACCCTAATGCTTATGAATACACATTTCATTTTTTTTCTCCAAAATATTTATTTTATAAGCAAGCTTTGCCTTCTGTATTTGGTACGGTAATATAAACATAGATAATAGCAGTAAAAGTACAAAATGACATCAAAACAGCCCAAGGAGTTGTGAATTCAATGTTTTGTGCAGAAACCAAATGTACTAGTAGCTATCATAAAAGTAAGCAACGCCAAATGTTTAATTTTTATAAACCTACCACAAAAAATTTATTTGTGTGAAGTCTTAATGTGGCAGATTTCAATACTATTAAAAAAAACATTCCCCTCGTTAAAATGTGTTGGAGTCTAAGTAAAATTGTGCACAGTGAAAACAAAGTGTGCATAATTACCTCACATTGCAACTTTTACAGCTGTTGAAAGTGGATAAATTATAAACAACCAAGTTAAACAAATGGGTTCATTTTTATCACGTATTTTGATGGAAAAAAGTCACATGGAAAAAGTGGAAATTATTCTGATTACTGTATATGCTCATGTGAAGTGGGTTACACATGTCCGCTATGGCCTTTCATTCTTGTTCCTTTCAAACATAATTTCTACACTTAGTTTCAATATTTTGAGTGACATGAATCCAATTTTCTCCCATGTGCATATGTCCCTCCTCTGCTTTAAGGTGTTTGTCACTTACCTTAATCCAAAACGACCAACAAGTGCAGGTTAGCAGATACGAGATCCTCACAGCAGGAACACAAAGCTGAGACAGGACGTATTAGCAGTATAGAAAGATATGGCAAGCCACTTGAGCATTATGGCAACATCAGCAACACCAAGTGTTATTTTCTTTCTGTCTTTGTCCTAGTTGGATATTTGGCCCCTCATAATAACACAAACTTACACTAAAGATTGTAAAAACTGTACACATTAATGACTGGTAAGGTTTATGCTTTAGTTAGCCAACTGGTAAGCAGGTTGGAGCCCACTACTTCACCAATACTGTTTAAAATTTTCTCACTAATATAGTGAACATTTTAGACACACTACAAAACATGTAAGCATATTTTAGATTCAGTACGGTGAAAACAGGCTTTATATCTTGCCAACCAGTGATCATGTTGGACCCAATAAGTCTGAGAAAAAAATCTGTATTTCTCTCTTATGTTTGTCTATTGTTGATTGTTTAAGGAAA
Organism: Garcialebias charrua; assembly: GCA_038048925.1. Lineage (NCBI taxonomy): Eukaryota > Metazoa > Chordata > Actinopteri > Cyprinodontiformes > Rivulidae > Garcialebias > Garcialebias charrua. The sequence goes on from JBBPBX010000890.1 coordinate 57,801, forward strand.
TTTCTACTGTTATTGTTGTCATCATTCTTTAGTTTGTAGCAGGTCGCTCTTGTAAATGAGTCCTTGAGGCTCAATGAGATTAACCTGACGAAATAAAAGTTGAATGAAAAGTCAGTCAGAAATGTGAAGTTTTGCCACACTAGTTACCGGAAAATATTTTGGACTTTTCTAGTTACCTAAAAATGCTTTAGCTGCACTAGTTAACTAGCTAGATCAAATGTTTAACTATCAATTTAATGAGTGTGTTAGGCCCCATGTAATATTAACATTACATTACTATGACTAATGTTCTAGTAATCTTTTAGGTAGTAAATATGTAAGTTGCATCAATAACCTAGTACAGTAAAACATTTTAGTTAGTTAACTAGTAAGATCAAGGGTTTAATTAGCCATTACCTGAGCATCTTGAACCCCACTAACTTGTAATGTTCGTATTAGTATGATTTAGCGTTTCAGTAAATATTTTGGACATTTCTAGTTAGCAAAAAATTTAGACACTAATAAATTAGTTAACATTTTTAGAAGGACCAGTTATCTAGTAAGGTCAAATATGCTTTAACTAGTCAGCTTGTGGACATAATGGACTCTGTTATTAAACTAGCAACTTTCACAGTCAGCTGAGTAATATTCAAGTACCGGTAAATATATTGGTCCTTACTGGTTAGTAACTATTTAGGATTTACTAGTTAAGAAGTACCGGTACACCTCTTTTAGATACATAATGGTCAAAATGGACCTTCAAAAGTCAACCAGTGAACATGTTGGATCAAATTAGTTAACAAGTAGAGTCAAAATATGTCCCACTAGTCTATAGTATGTATTGTGGACTCTACAAGTTAGCAAGTAGTTTACTAGAAAATAAATTTGGTTAACTTAAACAATTAAAGATACACCAGTCAACTAGTAATTAATCAATCAATACTTGTTTATTTATAGAGTCAAAAGGTGCACATAGTGCTTTACAATACAAAAGGTGAAAACAAAGAATAATAAAAGAATAAAACAAAATGTCAGAATGCTAGGTATTAAAAACCTGCCTGAAAAAAACAAAAAAACTTTTAATATTAGATTTAAAAAGACCCAGATCAGTGATGGAGTTGGATCCACAGTCTGGATGCAGCGACCAAAAAAAACTGGTTACCCCAACTTTTTATTTGGACTTTGGGACAAACAGTAAAGAAGTATTAATTGATTGTCAGGTTCCCTCATCCTCACAAAAAAAGTTACTAGATGAGCTAAATCAGGTGGGGCGAGACCATTAAGAGCTCTAAAACTGAATAATAAAAGTTTTAAATCAATTCTAAAATGAAGTGGAAGTCAATGGAGAGAAAATAAAAATAGTAAGGTCAAAAAAGGCTTTATCGTGCCAATTAGTGCACATGTTGGAGCCACTAATGACTAAATCTGCTTTACTAGTTGCCGGTACTACTTTGGACCTTACTAGTTAACTAGTGCATTATTCTAGCTGCACTAGTTAACTAGTATAGTCAAGCATGAATTAAATTATTATATAGTAGCTGCACTACTTATTTAGCAAGGTCAAATAGGTAAAAAAAACAAAGGCAAACATTGAAAATGCTGGAAACTGTGAGTAAAGTTTGTCTTAGTGGTGGATACCTTGGCTTGGATAATAAAAGTTAGCCAGTAGTTAACTAGTTAATTATTAATGCCAACTAGTTACCTTTTTGCAGTATTAGTTAAATAATAAATCCAAATTGGGTATTCAACTAGTGAGTATTTGGGACTTTACTGTTACTGCACTGATGCATGCTCAATAATCCAGGTAGAAAAATATAAAAAAAGTTAAGTCTGGTCCTCTGGACATTCTAAAAAAAAAACAAAACAAAAGACGAAACGTTTCTACAATTTTTTTTTTTGTTTTTTTGAATGTCCAGAGGACCAGACTTTACTTTTTTTTAGACTAGTAACTAGTGTCAACATTTGTAAACAAAGCTGAGTTTTAAACGGGAGTGCATGCCTAATATGACACAGCTGTTTACTACTTTGGTCCTGAATAAAAAGATGACTTTTTGGTTGACTAATTTGTCACTTTTGCATAAATATGGCTTCTAAAGTACCGTAGTTACACAAAAGTAATTTGAAAAATGTTATTTGTAAAATACACTGATGCATGCTCAATAATCCAGGTAGAAAAATCTAAAAAAGCTAAGTCTGGTCCTCTGGACATTCAAAAAACAAAACAAAACAAAGCAAAAAAATTAGAAACGTTTCGTCTTTCGTCCGAAAGACTTCCTCAGTCTGAGGTGCTGTGTTCAGCTGAGAGGTTATGTGTAAAAGTCTGTCCAACGATTGAATGAAAATGTCCAACTAGTATAATCAAATGTACAAACTAGTGCAAAGACCTGGTAGAGGAAAGTGAGTTTTGCACTGCAAAATAGTGCTGAATGGGCCTGCTGTGAAGTAATTTGACTACCACACTGTTTATCTGCCACGCAGGCACACAGAAAAGAACCAACAGCCGTGGATGGGTGGGATCGGCCCGAGCCATGTTGCCAAGTGTACTGCAGTTTTCGTATTTATACGACCATTTTGATCATATTTTTAAAAGCGACAGTACAACACTTCGTAATTTACTATTTGGCAACCCAAAGGAGTAGCTAACCACGTAGCTAGCTTCAAACGTTAGCTGTGTAGGTAAGTGCTCGCATCTGTCACCTGTATTTTCTTCATTAAACATAATTTATTCTCGAGAGAAACAATGAAGATATTTATAAAACTACCGATAATGTTTCGCCCTGTCATCTGACCAGGTTCTCCGACAAGAAGCTAAAATATAATGTTGATAACTTAGCTTTTTTGTTGGTTAGCATTAACAACAACGTTGAACAACAAGTTCGTAGCTTTACGCTACAGACCGTCTTAAAATGTACAGGGGTGTGATTAGACTGATGTAAAGGCTCACCCTAAAACTTACAAAGTTAGACGTTGAAGCTAACACGTTTTTGTTTTGTTTTTTTCAGCTACAATGGACTTGCCACATCATGGGTATCGAGCAAGTAAGTAGAAAACTGAATCACCAGGGATGTGTTCTTTTTCCAAAAATGTGCAGAACGTAAACTCATAGACTACTTCCTTTTTAATGTGATGAATAATAACATGACAGAGTTGATCAGGTTCTTACGTAAATTTACCCATAAATGACGCAGTATTGTATAATTTAAATATCCTCCCAACAGGTTCACTTTGCTTTTGTGTTATTTGAAATAGAAATTCAAATTCCAGTACACCCACTATCAGCATGTGTAGGGCTTAAAAGGGATGCAACTGCAGTTAAATCCTGTTACTATGAATATTTTGTCCCAAAGATTTTGGGATGAGGCTGAGTATTACAGTGCGTTTATCTAAAGAAAATATAAACTGTGCCCAATTTTGCACAGTTTGTAATGGAGGGAAGTCAGTTGATGTGGGACTAAATGAAGAAATAAACAGATTACCTTTTGTATATGAAACAGTCTTTTTTGTTTTGTTTTCTTGTTTAGGGATGTTTACCAATATTGAACGTTGATGGTGCCTTTGAAAGTGTGCAGATTATCTATTACACAAGGGCTAAAACATGCCTATAACAAAACAAATGTGTACTTTTGAATGTTTTCAAAAGTGTGTTGTGCACTTTTCTGATTCATCTAATTAAATATGATATATGAATGTTAGTTAGTCCTATATTTATGATCCTCACAGATGTCTTACTTAAAGAGAAATGCTTAAAAAATCTAAAACAATAAATTTAGTTTTTTAATACACCACAGACGTACCTGACACAGGTAACACACACCTCTGACCAGGTGTCACACTTCAGCTGATCCAGCCACCAGATTCAAGGGACAACAAACATGTTGCAGAAACACTCAACAGATGTGGCTTTTTATTTTTTTTGGAGAGTTTTCAGAACGTGTTTGAAATCTTTACAAATGAGTGTTTTAAATGATTATGAATCACTGAGGTGGGTTTTAATTTGCAGTTCATACAGCATTTGAAATGTTTTAGGCTATTTTGGATGCAGTACTTTTTAAAACTAAAGTGGGTTTAAATTAGGGGTTTACCGATAAATCGGCCGGATGGTTGTTGTGTGTAGAATGACTGTTATTGCGAAGAAGAGAAAAAGAGTAAAATCAGAGAAGAAGACCAAATGGTGGAAGCTAAAGAAGGAAGAATGTTGTGAGAAATTCAGAGACGAGCTGTTAAAGGCTCTGGGTGGTAAGAAAGAGCTTCCAAGTGACTGGGCTACTACAGCAACAGTAATTAGAGAGACAGGTAGGAAGGTACTTGGTGTGTCATCTGGACAGAGAATGGATGATAAGGAAACCTGGTGGTGGAATAGTGAAGTGCAGGACGCCATTCAAAGAAAGAGATTAGCCAAGAAGAAATATGACAGTGAGAGGACTGAAGAGAGGAGACAGGAATATAAGGAGATGGGACATAGAGCAAAGAGGGAAGTAGCTAAGGCAAAGCAGAGGGCGTACAATGAGTTGTATGGGAGACTGGACACTAAAGAGGGCGAGAAGGACTTGTACCGATTGGCAAGACAGAGGGATCAGGCTGGAAAGGATGTGCAGCAGGTTAGGCTTATTAAAGATGGGAATGGGAATGTTCTAACAAGTGAGGAGAGTGTGATGGGAAGATGGAAGGATTACTTTGAGGAGCTAATGAATGAAGAGAATGAAAGAGAAAGAAGAGTGGAGGTAATAGAAACTGTGGACCAGGAAGTGGGAAAGATTAGTGAGGGTGAAGTCCGGAAAGCTCTGAAAAGAATGAAGAAGGGGAAGGCAGTAGGACCTGATGACATACCAGTGGAGGTTTGGAAATGTCTTGGAGAGATGGCAGTGAGGTTTTTGACTCAAATATTTAATGGAATATTTGAGGGTGAGAAAATGCCTGAAGAATGGAGAAGAAGTGTGCTGGTTCCCATTTTTAAGAACAAGGGTGATGTACAGAGTTGTAGCAACTACAGGGGAATTAAGTTGATGAGCCACACAATGAAGATCTGGGAGAGAGTTGTGGAAGGAAGGCTTAGACAAGAGGTGACTATCTGTGAGCAGCAGTATGGTTTCATGCCAAGAAAGAGCACCACAGATGCCATCTTTGCTTTGAGGATGTTGATAGAGAAGTACAGAGAGGGTCAGAAAGAACTCCATTGTGTGTTTGTGGATTTAGAAAAAGCATATGACAGGGTGCCAAGAGAGGAGGTGTGGTATTGCATGAGGAAATCTGGAGTGGCAGAAAAGTATGTTAGACTGGTACAGGACATGTATGAGGACAGCAGGACAGTGGTGAGATGTGCTGTAGGAGTGACAGATAGCTTCAAGGTGGAGGTGGGATTGCATCAAGGATCGGCTCTGAGCCCCTTCTTGTTTGCTCTGGTGATGGACCGACTAACAGATGAGGTCAGGCAGGAATCCCCATGGACTATGATGTTTGCAGATGACATTGTGATATGTGGTGAGAACAGGGAACAGGTGGAAGAGAACTTGGAGAGGTGGAGGTATTCACTTGAAAGAAGAGGAATGAAAGTCAGCCGTAGTAAGACAGAGTACATGTGTGTGAATGAGAGGGAGGAACAGTGAGGCTACAAGGAGCAGAGGTCACAAAGGTGCAGGACTTCAAGTACTTGGGGTCCACTGTCCAGGAAAATGGGGAATGTGGTAAAGAGGTGAAAAAGAGAGTCCAGGCAGGATGGAGCGGATGGAGAAAAGTTTCAGGAGTGATTTGTGACAAAAAGGTGTCAGCAAAGGTCAAAGGAAAAGTTTACAAGACAGTGGTGAGACCAGCTATGTTGTATGGTCTGGAGACAGTGGCATTGACAAAAAGACAGGAGAAAGAACTGGAAGTGGCAGAAATGAAGATGCTGAGGTTCTCCTTAGGAGTGACAAGGATGGATAAGATCAGGAATGAGATCATCAGAGGTACAGCACATGTTGAACAACTGGGAGATAAAGTTAGGGAGGCCAGACTGAGATGGTTTGGACATGTCCAGAGGAGGGACAGTGGGTATATTGGTAGAAGGATGTTAGAAATGCAGCTGCCAGGAAAAAGACAAAGAGGGAGACCAAAGAGGAGATATATGGATGCAGTTAGAGAGGACATGAAGGTAGTTGGAGTGAGGACAGAGGATGCAGAGGACAGAGTGAGGTGGAGGAGGATGACTCGCTGTGGCGACCCCTGAAAAGGGAAAAGCCTAAAGAAGAAGAAGACCGATAAATCAGCCGGCCGATTTATCGGCCCAGATTTCCTTAATTTTGGGAAATTGGAAATAGGCCAATGCTTGCATGAGAAACCGATTTTACAGATTTTTTGTTTTTGTTTTAACAATTGTCTGAACTTTATGTATACTTCAGAACACTACCCTGTGACCAGTTTGTAGTTTGTATTGTTTCTAGAATATTGTTCAAGGGTCTGTTTTTCAACAAAATAAATTTGAAAGTGCATTGTGACCTTACAACATCTAACAGTGTTTCATTATAAAACAAAATCGGAATGGCCAAAATCAGAATCGGCAGGTCAGACTTTGTAGAAATCGGTGACCGGCCAAAAAACTGCAATCGGTACACCCTTAGTTTAAATTCTAAGTAACTAGTAAATAGTGAAATTGAATTTTCAACAGAAATAACAAATATACAGTAATTTGTTTAGAGCTCATGATGATACCTTGTTTTAAGTGAGCATTTCTCTTGTTTTTGAAACAACTTACAGTATTGTTAAATATCCATTAACACTTGTGATAAAAAGCTAACAAGACACAACACATAAATTATTTTAGTATAACAATTCAAATGCCCTGTATTGACTGTGTTGTGTCCCTTTTGTCCACAGCTAAACAGAGAGCTCGTGGAGCTTCCCCCGCAGGAGACCCGATCTTGTTTGAAGACACCAGCTCAGCAGCACCTGGAGTGAACAGCCAGGGCTTTTACACACCTAGTTATAACATGGGTGGACCCTCAAGTGACATGCAAGGTGTAGGTGTAAACAACCTGTTCACTGATCCAATGGCCAGTGCTGCCATGATGTACGGCTCATCTTTAGCCAACCAAGGGAAAGATATGGTAAACAAAGAGGTGAGGAGTTACAGCGCTGCACATTCTTCTCCTTTAAATATAAAATAGAGCACTATACAGTAGTGGTCTGCTTCCTGCATAACTTTTGACTGCAGTTTTTACGGCATACACTTTAAAATGCCTTTGATTTATGTCCATTTCATATGAAAGGTATTTAATTAAAGTAAATATTTTCCTTTAATCCTAACCAGATGCCCGAGCCACCTCAACTGGCTCCTCTCGATGTGGAGAAGCAGCGGCTCTACTCCGAGTCCCTCCCGGATGACTGAGCTTCTCACCCTATCTCTAAGGGAGAGTCCAGCCACCCTGCGGAGAAAACTCATTTCAGCCGCTTGTATCCGAGATCTTGTTCTTTCGGTCATAACCCAAAGCTCATGACCATAGATGAGGGTGGGAACGTAGATCGATCGGTAAATTGAGAGCTTTGCCTTTTGACTCAGCTCTCTCTTCACCACGACAGACCGGTACAGCGCCCGCTTCACTGCGGACGCTGCACCTATCCGCCTATCGATCTCACGCTCCAGTTTTCCCTCATTCGTGAACAAGATCCCGAGATACTTAAACTCCTCCACTTGGGGCAGGACCTCCTCCCCGACCCGGAGAGGGCATGCTACCCTTTTCTCGGCTCCTGGTGAGGTGTCGATGCCCACCGGGAGGAGACCCAGAGGAAGACCCAGGATACGCTGGAGGGACTATGTTTCTCGGCTGGCCTGGGAACGCCTTGGGATTCCTCCAGAGGAGCTGCTTCAAGTGGCTGGGGAGAGGGAAGTCTGGGCCTCCCTACTTAGGCTGCTACCCCCGCGACCCGACCTCGGATAAGCGGAAGAAAATGGATGGATGGATGGATGGATTTTCCTTTAAAAAAAAATTTAATTTAGTTACTGTACTTAGAAAACAGGAACGTTAGAAAAAGACATATCTCTGCCAGTGACTAGTGAAAAAAAAGTGAAGTTTTACTGGATTGATTACTTTGAAAAGCAGCATAATCAGTCAGCTGTATGTGTTATTTTGCCAAACTCTCCCTTCCCTCTGGTAAACCTGATGTTTACACTTTATTTTTCAGATTAACAGATTCATGCCTGTGAACAAGCTGAAATACTTCTTTGCAGTCGACACTAGATACGTACTGAAGAAACTCATGATCCTCATGTTCCCATATACACATCAGGTAATCCGAGTCCATCAGACTTTGTTCCCAGTCAGTATGTGACAACACAAAACATTTAGGACCTAATTACTGTGTGAATTTATCTGTTATCTCATATTTGAACATTTATTACATTGAAACTGCACACAAGATAACCAGCCTTTCTATCAGCTCTCCAGTTTTGTTTCTGAACAGTCCTCGGCTGTGATTGCCAGCATGTACAACATGTAAAACAACCATCTGAGCTCAGTTGTTTCATAAATTTTGTTTACAAGATGAGTATCATACAGTAGTTACTGTGACTTGTACAAATTTATTACAAACATGACTATTTCGTTTAGTTAAGACTGAGTCTGGTCTTTTGTTGGTTGTTAAATTGTCTACAAAGTCATATCTAGTCTACCGTGTACTGAAACAAAATGGTCTCTTTTATAAAATGTAACCTATTTTTGTGCAATAAACCCCCTCTTCTCATAAATTTTTATGAACACACTACTGACAACCTCTACAAAAGGATTGCATATTTTTCCATGACTAGACCTGATTATATTAGCTTTAATAATAGTCTAAAAATACATTATTGGTCTGAGAGTGGTGGCGCACAGGTTATAGAAGGTGGGCCTGTGATCGGAAGGTCATCGGTTCAACTCCCCATACCAACAATATCAAAATGTGGGTGGGAAAGGTGAAACACCCACACCTGCCTCCACCCTGATTTGCCCCACTCTGGGCCCTTGAACAAGGTCCTTAACCCCCCACCGTCTGCTCCCCCAGGCGCCCTAGACAGCAGCTCTCTGCTCCACACTGAGGGCTGTGGTAGCTCGGTGGTCTGTTGTTGTTGGGAAGGGCATCTGTTGTAAAAACAATTGTCAAGTCTTTGTGTGACTTACTTCGCTGTGGCGACCCCTGAAGAAGGGAGCAGCTGAAAGAAGAAAAAAAAGACCTGATTACATTCACTTTAATAATAATGTAAAAAATACACTATTGGTCGGTTGTTGTTGTTGTTTTTTACTGTAAAAGTACATTAACAGTTGATTTTAAAGTCAATTTTTATTGTATTTACTGAGTTGAGTGTATTGATGCCGTAGCACACAGGTTAAATTTCTCCTTGCAAACTTATCTTCTGCAATTTTGAAAATTTCCCATCTACATATTTGTGTGATCTTTGTAGGACTGGGAGGTCCGTTACCATCGAGACACTCCATTGACTCCCAGACAGGATGTGAATGCACCTGACCTTTACATACCAAGTAGGTTGCACATTGGGCAAACACTTTTTTTTTTTACTAGCAGGGTGATTTGGGACTCTTGTTGAATGCATAATAATATATTTTTCTTATTATTTTAGCCATGGCTTTCATTACCTACATTTTACTTGCTGGAATGGCTCTTGGTATTCAGAAAAGGTGGGTAATTATTCCTCATTTATTACTTTTTATGATTCACAATAGTGTATCAGAAAAGCTTATTTAAGAGTGTGTTGATTGTGTGCAGATTCAGCCCAGAGGTCCTTGGACTGTGTGCCAGCACTGCCCTCGTGTGGATCATCATCGAGGTCCTGGTCCTGTTGCTGAGTTTGTATCTGCTGACGGTACACACCGACCTCTCAACGTTTGATCTTATCGCTTACAGCGGATACAAATATGTTGGGTAAACTGATATTTTTTTATGTTTATCTTTTAAGTTAATGAATCGATTATCACTCCAAGACTTATAAATGTGATCTACCAATTATTACAACTATTCCAAGTTCTTAAAATGTTAATTTATTAATATTTTCAAGACATAAACCGTTGTATTTTATTTTCAGCTCTTTTGTTGGACCTCTCTTTATTTATTAATTGATACAGTGATGATGAAAAAGTTTATATAAATAGTAGTAGAGAGACGTCTTAACATACCGGTACTCCGAGCAACATTAAAATTATAGCTTTTAACTTTGCTGTGCAAGATGTTGGGTGGGTGATATGCATTTCTTTAAGGAATGCCAGCTTTATTTAAAATTGTTGTTTGGTTAAGATTTATAGAATGATTGTGTACGTGTGTGCGTTTGTATTTTCATTTAGAATGATCTTCACGGTGTTGTGCGGCTTGCTGTTTGGCAGTGATGGTTATTTTGTGGCCCTCGCCTGGTCCTCCTGCGCCGTTATGTTCTTTATTGTAAGTATTTTATGTCTTTTATTCACACCATTTACTACAATTATTGACCTGTAATACTATGAGAGTAATATTTTTTAAAGTTTGCAAATGATGGTAGCTATTATTTATAAGACTTACCCGTAAACACCAGTGTATAATACGCTCCGGTGTATAATACGCTTTGGCCAATATTTGGAAATAAATCAGAAAAATCGGTAGATAATACGCTTCGGTGTATAATACGCGCTGCCGTGACAGTCTTTTTTATGGCCACTAGATGGCGCCAGGATACGCCTCCAGGTACAGTCTGCAGGTAAACAGACTACAGGGTGCATTAGCGCCCATAGCGGCCGAAACTGGTACTGCACCATTTTTAGGCCAAAATGAAAAAGCGAATCAGAGCCAAAAATGGTCTAAAAATATGGGAAAAAATCTGTAGATAATACGCCTCGGTGTATAATACGCAGGACATTCAAATGAGCAATAAAAGTGCGTATTATACACCGGTGTTTACAGTACTCAGGATTGTGTACACTATTATAATGTTGTGTCTCAATGTTGGACACAAGTTGGTGAATGGTTTTTGTGAAAGAGTCTCCAGAAGTCTTGAAATGTTTGAGGGAGGTTCAATGTTTTTGAAAAGCTTGCATTCTTGTCGCCTAAATTTAGAAGCTGTTTAAAACATCGGTAACACAAATTTTCTTCCAACAAAGTCAAAGATTTATCGCAGGCATCTCAAACTTGGGACATCTCAGTTGGTTTCAAGAGTGCTAGAGATGGATTTTGAAACGAAAAACAACAACATATGAGGCTAATACTGTATCCACGTAAAAATAAACACATTGGGGATAAATAATAATTATTGAAAATCTTGTCCAAATCTGTTTATTTTTATTACAAGAGTGTACTTCAGTACAATAAATCATAACTGTCCTGCTTCCTTCACAGGTTCGATCTCTGAAAATGAAGATCCTCCCCTCCCTCTCCCCGGACTCGATGGGAATGGGATCAAGTGTCAAACCCCAACTCCGCCTTTATATCACCGTGGCAACTGCAGTCTTTCAGCCCATCATTATTTACTGGTTAACGTCTCACTTGGTCAGGTGACTGAGGCATTCAACAATCTAAAGTCCAAAAAGGACTGGACCCAAAAAAAAATGTGGTGTTTTCTGAGAGTTTGTACACTCACCGTCTTCTCTCAGTTTTCTCATAACGTTAGTGGGAAGTGTTGAGCTGCAGCACGTGTTTTCATGAAAAGGTTTTATTATTATAACCAAAAGGTGTGAAACTAAACGTTATTTTGTTTGATGTGACTAAATTATAACTAATAAATGCTGTATTGCTGTCTAAGCTTAAACACCTAAAAAAGGGCTTTTATTGACAGTTTTGCATATTCAGAACTGGTTCTGTGTAAAACTGTTTTCAATTATTGGATGTGTTTTGAAGTATTAACCCACAAAGTACACCCACAAGGACAGAAACCCACATTAAATTACACAAGATTCTAGTTTTGTTTTTGTGGAATGAAAGTGCTGCTGGGTCATCTCCCTGTCTGTTTTCGATCTGAATTTTATTTACAGGATGTTTGACAAAGCATGACAATGTTGAACTTTTGTAGGGGGAAAAAAAACGTGTTTTCACTTTTTCCTATGTGTACTATTTCTGTATGGTTGCCTTTAGTGACAATAAATTTTAAAGATGTATGTTATGATTCATCAAGTTACACATACATTAACTCAAAAGTACTTGTAAGTCAAACCCAATACATTTATTTTTTTAACTGTGTGTGCATGACATGTTACTAAAGGTGTATTTAAAATCCAGCCTTCTCAATTTTCCTATTGCTTCTATCCAGAGGTGCAGAAAGCTGGAGCCTCTATTTCCAGCAGTCGTTAGCAAAAGCTGACATGGACCCTGGACACATCGCCGGTCTATCACAGTATTTAAAATTCAAATGCTGCAAATCTTGAAGTGCCTCTATCTCCACCTGTTGTTACACATTAGCTTAATTCAGCTTAAAATGTCAATAAAACAATGTTTTTGTTTTTGCTAAAAGTGCCGTCAAACATTTAAATAGGTTTAAGTTTAAATACATTTAGGTAATTAAATAATTAGTTTAAATAATTTTATTAACATTTTTGCATTCATCTTCTGCAGACTTTGTGCTAATTTAACTATTCATGTATCAAAACATTCAGCTCATTATAATAGAAATGCATTCTTTCTTCGGTTTCTTTGAAAACAGCTTCAGTATCTTGCTCTTGGTACTTTTAGTTTTCAGCTACTTTTCTGCTTTTAGCTTATAGCCTTTTGCTACTTTATAGCTGCTGGTTTAGTTTTTCCACTTTTGTTTTTTAGCTATTGTTCTGCTTCTTTTGACTTTCCTAAATATTTTTGTTCCATTTAGTTTTTAGTTATAATGTTCAGTTTTTGCTACTTACATTTTTTTTAATGACTGTTTTTCCCCTCTTAGTTTTTAGGAAGCGTTATGGCTGTTTTAGCTAACGTTCTGCAACTTTTAGCTAGTTTTGTTTTTATTGTAGTTCTGAACCTTTTTAGCTAGTATTCTGCAGCTTTTGGATTTTCTGGTGTTTTATTCTTGTATCTAATCTATAATAATAATCATTTTATTTAAAAGCGCCTTTCAGGACACCCAAGTACACTTAACAAACCAATACAGTGCAAACATTATCAGTGACAAATTGAAATATAAAATACATAAAGATTATAAAATGCAAAATAAATACATTATTATTATTAATCTAGTGTTTTTAATTTTGCTACATTATTCAGTTAGCTGCATTTTTAGCATTTTTTTTTTAGTTCTGCTCTTTTTTACCTAATATTTCTGCCTGTTTTACCTTCAGTTCTAAATTTCATTTCCAACTCTTTCCAGCTAATTAGCGTTACGTTTTCACAGAAACTGATGTTCTTTGTTTGATCATACATGGATACACACAGTAGCAAGCTGAGACGTTTGTTTGTGTCGGGAGCGAGCCCGGTGCGCGCACCCTTCCGGAGCGTCCTTTTGGTTTCCATGGAAACCGAGGACCGCAACGAGCGCGGAGAGATAGGTGTTCGACTGAAGACTTTACTTTTTGAACGTAAGGATTTCGCTTTTCCTTCTCTGCCGAGCCGTTTCGGACATTTAAGTTAAGCTAGTTTCCTCTGGAGTTACCTTTTTGGGAAAACGGTGAGTAGAATGAAGCTAACCGTCTGTTAGCTACCTGTGTGAGGAGGGGAAGAAAGGCAGTTTATGAAACTTTATATTGTTCCGCCATTTTCCTGCTGTATTGTTTTGTAGAGCCATGTGGCAACTCGTTCAAGCTTTGTGATTTTTCCTTTAGCCGTGGTTTATCAAAAGCTCACATTCGGTCTCAGTCACTTTTAAAGTTTATATTTTACAAAATGGACTAACACCTGTTCACTGAACACTTTCAAGCCAGGCGATGGAGAAATGAGAGTTGGACTTTGAACAGAAGAGATGCTCATCAGAGTGGAACGACTGGCAAACACTTTTCCTTAGGCTAAACGTTTGATGTTAAACTTGTTAAAGTTTAAATTTATTCTGCGTTAATCCACAACTGCTAATACATTTGATCAAACTCCTTAAGAGTTTCTTCCTGGTGATCTCATTATTATTTTATGGGAACATCAATGTGTTGCTCACAATGTATTGAATACATCCAGTGGCTCATGAAATATTTTGCTAACAGTGTTGATTGATTCCAATAAATAAAGGCAAAGTTTTAAAAACTACATTTTTGTGTTTTGTAAGGTCGCATGTGCTTTAACCCTCAACAGTGGGAAACAGTAAAGGATATTTGTTTGACCTATATTTATATAGGCCTACAGTATACCGCTGTTTCAAATACATTAGCAATAAAACAAAAATACGTAAAGAATTTGCTCCAACTGTGAATCTTTCCATTTTCTATCTTTAAGGAGCAACACACCTGGATGAGCTCGACATTTTCCTCCAGACAGAGATGGAGAACAGCTGTCAATCACTGCCACCCTTCTCCTCACCCACTACTCTTGGAGGGTCCCTGCCATTCTCCTCCTCACCTCAGCAGACCTCCTCAAATGTCTCACTCCCTCTATCACCCATCTCCTTCCCCCCGTCCCCAGTCTCACTTTCTCCAGCAACAGCGGAGTCTCTTCACTCGTCCTCTCCCCTTTCACACTGGTCTGCATCTCATTGTCTCACTGAAGGACGAAGCGTTGGGCAGGAAAGTACACCTGACCAGAATGACCTGACCTGTCTCAGCTGGCTGCACCAGACAGGCAACCTTCTTCCTCTGCAGCCTCTTGCCAAAATGACTTCACTGCCACAGCAGGAGCCCTGCACACCTGTGCAGGTTCTTCACCCTCCTGCGTCCTCCAAACCTCCGTACTCCTTCAGCAGTTTGATTTTCATGGCAATAGAAGATTCTCCACACAAAAGGCTTCCAGTGAAGGAGATCTACAACTGGATTGTGAACAATTTCCCCTATTACAAGACAGCTACAGGGGGCTGGAGGAACTCTGTGAGACACAACCTGTCCCTGAGCAAGAGCTTCCGGCGCATTCAGAGGGACAAGAGCCAGGTGGGCACACAACGTGTGTTTTTCACACAATGTGTGTAAATAACTGCACAGAATCACCACTAATAAGTTATCCATAACACAATAAATCCAGATGATTTGTATTCAGAACAGCAGTTAGGCCTCTCAGCTATTATCTGCTTTTCATGTTTCAGGTCAGTTTTTCTGACGTGTCAGTGTTGTTTCATAGTAACAGGTGGATTTGTGTGTTTGTTGTAGTCAGTGGGGAAGGGGTCGCTGTGGTGTGTGTGTCCAGAGTATCGACCGGCGCTCCTGGAGGTGCTGAGAAAGACTCACAGTTATCACAGCACCAACAGTAATCTGATCGACAAGCCTGCACTGTGAGTAAAGTAACATTAATGCCTGCATCAAAATATATCAGCCAGTTTTATTGTCTGTAGTTTGAATGAGTTAAATAAACGTTTATTTAAACTGGGAATATATTAAAGTTGAGCCCACGTTTAACACCAAGCCCATAGACACACCGGTTCACACATTAAATATATGAATTAATTCAAGTATAAATAAAATTAGGTTTGATAATTTACTGTAATTTAAAAGCAGATAAGGAAAATAAAGCAAAAATTTCTGGATATGAAGTAAAAATAATAATAATTAAAAACTTCAATAATTATAAATAAAACCTTCACCTAAATGCGAAGTTATTCAAAGTTTTTTCAAAGTCAAAGTCAACTTTATTGTCAGATCTGCAATATGTACTGTACAGGACATACACAGGACCGAAATTGCGTTTCTCTCAGTCCCTCGGTGCAACAGTAAACATCTAAACATTGAAACACTGAAACATATAATAATAGACATAAGCATAAAATAGTAAAACTAACACTGTCCTGAGTTTTTGCATAGTGGTATAAGAGTATGAAAATTTACACCAACTCTAAAACTAAAACATTAAACATTTAATGAACATAATACTGTCCTGAGTTTTTGCATACTAGTATAAAAAAAAGAGTATAAAAAGTATAACTAAAATAAACTAAAGGTTTCTAGCATTGACATTTGCAAAGTGGCAAAGCAGCGTATGAGTTAATGTACACAGTATATGTATGAGGTAGTAGTTGATGTTGTTATAGAGGCAAAAAGTGGCATATGCAGTAAGGCACATTGGGCATCCCTAAATAAGACCGTTCAGAGCACACTGTATATGTATCAGCAGTGGTGTAGATATTAGAGTAGTGTAAATGTAAACAGTAGTAATTAAATGTAAGCAGTAGTAATAAAAGTAAACAGTATTAATAAATGTAAACAGAGAATGTAAACAGTATTATGACTATAGGCAGTGATGTAATACAAACATTAGTGCAAGTATGAGAAGTAGTGCAAACTGTATGAGCACATGACCGAGAGTTTAGTGAATAACCCGTTTGATGACACAGAGTCCAGTGTTAAAATCTTTGTGTTGTGTGGTAATGTGTGAGAAAGTTTTAGTGTTAAGGCAGTTCAAATGGGAGGGGGGGCAGAGCAGGCAGAGTGTTTAGCATCCTGACTGCCTGATGAACAGAGCTGTCTGCTGTTGCAGGTGAAGGTGGTTTCAAGCCCAATAAAAGCATTTTACACCAGTCATCGGAGCATGATTAATTAATAATGGAGTCAATATTCACGAGAAAAGTTATTTAAGAGTATTAAAACAGCTGAGGCTTTAGGATAAGTTCCATATAAGTTCCAACGTGCTCCAGCATCAACGTGTGGCATGGAGGCTGCACAGTTGAAGAGAGGAAAGCTCTGCAGAGAGTGGTGAAGGCTGCACAGAAGTCTGTTGGAGTCAGTCTCCCCACAATCACAGACATTTATACCTCCAGATGCAGGAAAAGAGCCACCTGCATCATGAAAGACCTCACTCATCCAGCACACTCACTCTTTGCCCCACTCCCCTCAGGACGGAGGTTGAGGAGCATCAAGTGTAGAACCACTAGACTGAGGAACAGCTTCTACCCTGAGGCTGTTAGACTCATGAATAAATAAAAATAAAATAAAAAATAAACACTGCAAAATATCACATCATACTGATGCTGATCTGTTTTCTTGTTGCTGTGTTCATCTGTGTTCATCTGTGACCATCTGCTCATACAAACTCATGTTCGTGCTGCTGTTTATTCCCACTATATTAGGCTTAGTGTATTACTAGTTGATGTTTTTCTTAGTTAGTTCTAGATGTTATTACTGTTTTTCTCTTTCATTTGTTGTTGGATGTAACTGGGACCTCGTGTACATAATCTCGTTTTCATCACATGTACCACATGCGGTGCAAATGACAATAAAGACTCTCTGACTCTGACTCTCTGATATGCCGAGTACCGGTATTAGCCGCTCAGCTATAGTAAACTATTAAAGCTTTCAGTGCCGTGCAAAAGTCTACATCGTTCAGGACTTTGCCACAATACGATAAACCATCATGATTTATTATTTTTCTCTGCACAAGTGTGAGCACTGCTCACACTTGTGCAAATGTAAGATTTACTGATTCCAACTGGCAACTTCACAGTGTACCTTTTACTTTTGCTGATTGAGCAGCAATTCCAAAACGTTAAACTAATCAAGAAACAGGACTGGAAAATAAAAGGTACACTGTGAAGTTGCCAGTTGGAATCAATAAATCCTACATTTTTTTGTTTTGAAAACAAGTTATTACCAAAAGGACGGATTTACTGAAAACTGTTGTTTGCTAGGTCTACTCTAAAACGTCTACGCTAGATGAATATTTATGGTAATACATCACAACGTTAACTGTACTGAATTACACCTGTAAAGTATTGATTACCTTTAATGGCTGTGAAGTTTCTGAGTAACTCTGCATGAACATTAAAAACAATACAGCATATTGAAGAAGTTGTCTGTCTTGTGTTGCGTGCAGGTTAGAAGGAACTGGCTACGAGGCGCCTACAGTGTGTGATTCCATGGACTTCTCAGGTGAGTCCACAAACCGGACTCATGTCTCCTAATCAGGACATAAACCTGGACATTTGACCCTGTGTGAGCCTCTTCCCTTGTCAGTGAAAAGCAGCTCTCTGAGACATTTTTATCACCTGCAGGCTTTCTCCGCTCGAGCCTTTTTTTTTTGCAGCATTGTTCCTGTGTTTGTGTTCTGTTGGCATGGCAACTGACCTCTGTTACCGTGGTAACACAGCAATAGCCCAGCTTGGACTCTGTCAAACATCCCTTCGTTTTAGATCCAAAGCTGCACTCCACACTCCCACATGCTTGTTTAAGATTCTGTCTATTGTTTTTTTAATCACCCCATCTGTAAAGGGGTTATTAATATTAATGTGCTTGTTATTAATTTATTTGTTTTTCTGTTTATGCTTCTTGCCCTCCTGCAGATCCTCTTTCTCAGACCATGCTCCTCTCAGCTTCCTATCCCGAAATCCTGACCACTGATAATCCAGCTTTCTCTGAAAACGCACCGTGCCCTTTGACCCCGGACCACGAGGAACTGGTCCCCATGGAATTGACTGAATACCAGCAGGACGGGGTCAGTGAAGACATGGAGAAAGACCCGCTGTCAGACAGTGGGTACATCGAGTTTCACTATTATCAGTCCGATCAGTATCAGTACCTGGTGCTGCCGAGCGACACTGAGCTGGACCTGGAGACTGTGGAGATCCTGCAGCTCGATGTCGAGGCTCAGGAGGCTGCCGGGTCACTGCTGGACCTGGCAGGAGGTGGATATTAACTCATATCCTAATTTATGGCCCAACGCAAAGACAGTTCTTCAATCCTTGTTAAAGAAATAGTTCAACAAACCAACACAAACAGATTCATGATGCTTCTCGTTCAGATGTTGACACTGGCCTATAAAATATGTACTAATGTGTTGTCAGATGTCAGTATAAATCCATAGATGGACTGTGGATCACATTACTCCACTTGTATTAATGCACTTTGAATGCACAGATCGAACTGGTCCTTGTATCTCACAGAACAATAGCAGAACAATTATATTTAAAACTGAGGAAAAAGTATTAATTCACTTTATTCTTATGGCGTCTAACAGATTAAACTCATTCTCAGGGGAGGACGGAGTGCTTCCAGTTCAAGTAGAAATTCTGTTTCTGGAATAAGTATCTCAAAATCAGGTGAAAGTTATTTATATATCTTTGAAACCAGCATAAATAATGTGGAAGATTATTAGCAAATAGACTCACATCTGAAGTGTTATTAAATAGATGTGGCCTTTTCTTAAAGTTTGTTATCTGTGTACGGTAATCATCCATCCATCCATCCATTATACCCAGTTCTTGCTTTTCGGGTCACAGGGGTCACTGGTGCCCATGTCCAGCCATCACTGCGAGAGGCAGGTGACACCCTGGACAAGCTCACACTTAGGGACAATTTAGAGTTACCAATCAGCGTAACGTGCATGTTTTTGGTCTGTGGGAGGAAACTGGAGTACCTGGGGAAAACCCACGCATGCATGAAGAGAGCAACTCCGCCAGAAAGGCCCCCGGCCGGGATTTGACCTGGGCTGACCTGCTCGCTGAGAGGTGGTAGCTTTATCAACTGCATCACCATGCTGCCTGTAATTAGAAGATGTTTAAATTATTGTTGTTAGAATTGTAAGTAGGACATAGCAGCAGTCAAAAAGTAATATACCATCACTTCCAGTATTTCTTTTTTTTTTTTTGCTGGTAATCTCTTTAATTTCTGTATTTAATTTCTGTATGTAAGGTAGATATGATTTTATGTATTGTATTATTGTGTGTTTTGTAATTAAAAAATTCTTGGTTTTCTGTGCATTTGAAACCTTTGATATAATCTTCTTAAGTCTTAAATTAAAAAAAGAGTTAGATTGTAAATTTAACTTACTGCCATTATGTCTTACCTTTCAGGTTACACTAGCTTTGTCAATTTGATGTCCTTTTTTTCCCTCCAAGTTTTAGGTTTTGTAATGCGACCAATTAAAAACTATAATGCTGTTCTTGCGAATTAAAATACTTTTCTTTTGACATAGTTTTCTTTTCTTTTTAGTATTTTCAGATAAACAGTTAGAGGGGTTATCCACAGTAAACAGGATACAGTATCTACACTGACTTACTTCAAACACAGCCCAGTTGCTAAGAAATAACAAATTGCATCCATGTGATTTTATTATTTTTATACAAATGTGATTTGTATAAACGCAAAACTTCAAACTCCTGTTTTACATCGCCTCTGATAGTTCCGCATTCGTCATTTCACTTAAAAACGACATTTCCCACAACCGATGATTGGTTCGATGGGGCATGTAGTTTTACTGACGATATCACAAAGTAGAAAATGAAGGATAAAAACAACATTTCCCATGAGGCTTTTCTTAAGAAGAAGGCGGAAGTGCCTCGATTGGTTATGAAAAAAAAGTTCTCATGATTTTTTTTATTTTTTCGTGTCCGTGTGAAAAGTTGTTCGTTTCTTGGCACATATGAGACTAGTGTAGCTTTTTAAAGGACCCAAAAACAAAACTACGTCGTGAAACCGCAGCTAAAGCTAGCAGGTAAGTGTGTTTCAGGAGCGGTTTAGTTAGATTACATGTTGCATTTTTGTTCGTTTTTCCCACTCCCATATTCACAACAACGAGTTACGAGTGCGTTTTAGTCTAATCACACGTTGCCACGGGCCGTTAAAAACAACGCTAGCTCGGTTGTTAGGACCTCCACTTTAAGATTATGTTCAACTTTACCGTCGCAAACTGCTCTTCGCAGTTGTTGAGTTGTGTTTGGGACTTCGCAGTCGAGTTTCTCTCGGGCTTTTAGTGTTTCTGTGCAAAGGGTTATATACCAGTGATGTGTATCAGCTGTCCCGTGAACACTTCAGCACATTCACAGCAGAGAAACGCAGGCATGCGGCTCCTCGATGCCACACCTTGAGGTGGTGAGTTGTAGAGAAAACAAAGAGTGAGCTCTTTTGATGGAATGACTCATCGTCTTGTCCTCGTCGTCCTGGACACCAAAGACATAATCCTGAGAAATGATCCACAATGAGATCCATTCAAGCAGCTGACATGGTCAAGTTATTGGAGTGCATGTTGAATCCATAAGCTGCAGGCAGAGCAGCATGACACCAGCCTCACACAGAGATCAACATTGTCTCTGATGGAAGGATCCTGCAGCCGCAGGCAAAACTGTTTTCCACCAATTAAACGTCTCTGTGTTATTATTATCATTCATATTTTATGTCCATGTGAAGCCAGAGGACCTTGTGCAATGCAGATATGTGCAGTTTAAAGAATTTCTCCGTACCTTTTCATATACAGTACAGTAATTGGTTAGTTTTCTGAAGAATTGTTGCCCCATACATTAACTTCCGCTTTGTCAGGTCGCAGGGACAGCAGCTTGTGCAAGGAGACCCAGATACTGTATCTCTTTTTACAGCTACCTCTTCCAGCTCTTCTGGGACAATCCCAGGGCATGCCCAGGCCGGTAGAGAGACATAGTCTCTTCAGCATCTCCTACCTAGGGAGGCATCCAGGTGGCATCCTTACCAGATGCCCAAACCACCTCAGCTAGCTCCTCTCGATGAGGAGGAGCAGTGGCTCTAGTCCACATCACTCCTGGACAACAACTTCTCACCCTATCTGAGTCCAGCTACCCTGTGGAGTAAACTAATTTGATCGCTTGTATCTGCAATGCTTGTATCTCCTTTTGGTCACTGTTTGCAATTATAGGCGAGGGTTGGAACATACGGTAGATTAGCCAGTAAACTGAGAGCTTTGCCTTGCAGCTCAGCTACTTCTTCACCATAACAAACTGGTACAGAGTCTGCAGAAGCTGAACTGATCCATCTGTCAATCTTACGCCCTGTTCAAACAGGAAGACAGGAAAGAGACAAACGACAACTAGTCCAGGTGTGGTTCAGAGGGATAAGAAACACTGTTTTGGCAGCGTTAATTGCAAGGGGAGTAGAGAGAGTAACGACAACAGAATGGACAAACACTTAAAATAGGAGGAATTGAGAATACATAAGTTGAGGTAGTAAATTCCAAAAAATATAAAATAAAAAAAATTTTGCACAATTTTATGCTCATTATTTTTAACTAGTTAAGAAACAGATAATATATTTTAAAAAAGGATACCGGTTGCAGTGTTAAAAGGGTCTTGGTTTTCGAACTCACGTGGTGTAACTTTTCTATTACTTTCACAGGGACTTCTGCAGAATGGGGAGTGAGCCGGGCCCAGTTCAGATTGTCGAGGTGTCTAAGGATAACCACTCCTTTACGTTGAACACGGAGGCTTTGACTAAAATTTTGTTAGCTCCAGAGGTGCGGGAAAAAAATGTGGTGGTGCTGTCGGTGGCCGGAGCGTTTAGGAAGGGGAAAAGCTTCCTCCTGGATTTCATGATTCGTTACATGCACAGAAAGGTAAGAAGCAAAGTGACAGTATCTCACCCTTTTTCCCTCTATCAGAGCCTCTTTGATAGAAATGAATGCTGAAATTAAGTAATAAATGTGAACCTGCTTTTGACTGGTTTGATGGTATCAACCATGGTAGCCTTGGTTCTGATGGTATCGACCGTGGGAACTCATTTAAAGCTTGGTCCAAAATGAAAACAAGCATCCAGTCATGCAACATGCATGCCTGTCCCTGTTGTAACATGTGAACAAACTTGTTTAGTGAAAACTACAAATGACGAGTTTAGCTGTTGTCTTTCTTAAGAAGATTCCATCTGTTTAATGGTTTCATTATGTCAGAGATTACACTTGCTGTACTCACTGATTTTTCTTATCTCCATTAAAACATTTCCTGTTGCTCCAGCATCAAGTCTTAAATTACGACTTCCATTAAATCTTTTTCTCAGACGAGTGAAACTAGAATTGAGATGGTAGTTAGGACCTGAAAGCTTTGCACTCTTAGAAAACTACTTGCTTGTGTTTTAAATTATGCAAAATGGCAAAAGAGTCCATTTACATGACACAACAAGACCTCTTTCATTTCAAGTTCTGTCAGAAGACCTGAGCCAGGCTTGTTCAGTTCGCCGGAGGTTTTTATGTTTTCATTGTGTAATTTCTGTTTCTTCAGGGTGATGAGAACTGGCTGGGTAAGGATGAAGAGGAACTGACTGGGTTTTCTTGGAGAGGTGGTTCGGAGCCAGAGACGACCGGCATCCAGCTGTGGAGTGAAGTTTTCACTGTCAAAAAGAGCGATGGAACAGAGGTGCTCACACTCCACATGCTTAAAGCTGAAGATAAACTTTGTTTTAACTGAGGTGACCTCAGTCACAGTCGGTCAAACACGTTTGAGTCTTTGGGTGCAATTGTGTCAAGCGAACCAACACTTATTGCAAACAGCCAATGTTAAAGAAACGGAGGGGACACAGGATGTAACGTCTGAAGATGACGAGAAGAAGCAACTATCAAAACAATGGTGGTGAACCAGAGGCTGTAAAACAGTTCCTACTGGCCTTCCTTCAGGGACAGTTGGTTTTGTAACAAATGGCGAGAGAGGGAGAGGAGAGTGTTGACAAAGCAAACGTGGACGACAGAAACCGCGGTCGGTTTTTCTTGGTTTGATAAGTCATGTAGTCTGTGATCACTGTTGAGGTGCAGATGTTAAATGTGCAATTCCTAGACTTTCATTTGTTGCGCAAAAATCTGTTGAAACGAGTCTGCTGGTGTGTACTCCCAAGTCTGTTTAAATTTGTAAACTGAAAGCTGTGCAGTGTGTCCCCGGCTTAAAGAGGGGAGCAACCACAGTGACCGACACAGAGTAGGTTATTGCAAAATAAATAAATTAGACTGACCTCAGTGGGTGCAGAGGAAGAGCTGAAATGGTCAGCTTTTACTCTGCATGTACTTGTTGTCTAGACCAGTGTTTTTCAACCTTTTTTGAGCCAAGGCACAGTGTTTTGATTGAAAAAAATCCAGAGGCACACCACCAACCAAAATTGTAAACATACACTGTATCCGCCTATATTAAATATATAGTCATTCTTATCAAAGTGTCTTGAATAGGAATAAAATAAACACAAAAAAGTATTTTTATCATATTTTATATTTCTTATTTCAAATTGCACTTAACATGTCTTCAAAAATACACCCGAACAGTACCACAACAATGTGGTCTTAAATTTAAAGAGGTTGTAGAAAGGGGGGGGGGCTTTTTTGATAATTTCCAAGGCACACCTGAAAAACACTGGTCTAGACTTGTATTGGCAATGTTTGTGTCTTTACCCAAACATTGAGAACCGTAACAGATTGTTATAAAAGCAATCTGGAAAATAGACAAATATTGGTGTTTTTCCTCTAAGCTTGTTTTCTTGGAAACAAAAGATGTAGTGAAAGATTTCTGATTGTTTTGCATCCGTTCATCCCAGATTAAACTGTAGCCCCTCGTTTATTGCGGGGGTTACGTTCCTGAGCCCCCCCTCCCCCCATATTAAGTGGAAAAACCACGAAGTAGGAACGCTATATTTATTTTAGTAAAGTATTTATATATATATTACGGCTTTATAAACCCTTCCCACACTCTTGCAGTCTAAACTCTTAAACCTAAGTAATTTTAACAATATACATATATGTTCTGCACAGTAGCTACTTACTGCAAACAAAACCACACAATGGTCCCAATCGAGTCCAAGTTCAGATGAAAACAGTCCCGGTGAGCGCTGGAAAACAAGAAACACCTCCCAGCCAGAGAGGCTCCCTGGGCCGGCAAGCAGCACTCAGATTGTCCGGTTGTGCTGGAAGTCCAGTTCTGATCCAATTCCCAGTCGGTTCCGTACGGCTCTGCATCCGCTGGGTGCCGAAGTCACTATAAGGACTAAACTGTTTCGGATCGGATCAAAACTCTCCCCTCATTTCAGCAGAAAGCAACGGCTGGAAGCACTTTTGGGAATTCTGAGCCGTGCACTGTTGGCTTCTGGGAAATGTAGTCCTTTTGAGTTGTGATACATCCATCCATCCATCCATCTTCTTCCGCTTATCCGGGGTCGGGTCGCGGGGGTAGCAGCCTAAGTAGGGAGGCCCAGACTTCCCTCTCCCCAGCCACTTGGAGCAGCTCCTCCGGGGGAATCCCAAGGCGTTCCCAGGCCAGCCGAGAAACATAGTCCCTCCAGCGTGTCCTGGGTCTTCCTCTGGGTCTCCTCCCGGTGGGACATGCCCGGAACACCTCACCAGGGAGGCGTCCAGGAGGCATCCTAACCAGATGCCCGAGCCACCTCAACTGGCTCCTCTCGATGTGGAGAAGCAGCGGCTCTACTCCGAGTCCCTCCCGGATGACTGAGCTTCTCACCCTATCTCTAAGGGAGAGTCCAGACACCCTGCGGAGAAAACTCATTTCAGCCGCTTGTATCCGAGATCTTGTTCTTTCGGTCATAACCCAAAGCTCATGACCATAGATGAGGGTGGGAACGTAGATCGATCGGTAAATTGAGAGCTTTGCCTTTTGACTCAGCTCTCTCTTCACCACGACGAGTTGTGATACAGTGTAGGCTTATTGAGAGAAAACTACAAAATGGCGACGCCTGTCTGAAGTGTTATTTTTTTGGTTAACTTTTACTGTATCCCGTACTGTCCCAATCACTTGAGTAGTATTAAAGTTGACAATCGTATACTGTATCGTGTACAATCTTTTTATTTTATTTATGTATTTTCTTGTGTACAATATTACTTGGAAAAACCGCAAAAGAGCGAGTCTGTAAAAGTCGAGCCACAAAGTAACAAGGGGCTACTGTAATATAAATATGTTCTTTTTAAGCTGAGCCCTGAATATTTTCTTAATTTGGTATTTACCGTCTCTTTGTGTCTAATGCTGCGCTCCATTGACCTCAGAAGTCAGATCACAGATGACAGACCAGACTCGACTACGTTCTAGATGCAAATCAGAAAACAAGAAGTATTTGCCCACCTCTGTGCTCAGTGACCAGGCTGTGTGTTATTAACTTATTACAATGGACTTCTTGTTGACCGTCTTGTCTCTCTCTTTGTAGGTGGCCGTGCTCCTGATGGACACTCAGGGAGCGTTTGATGACCAGTCCACAGTGAAGGACTGTGCCACAATCTTTGCCCTCAGCACCATGACCAGTTCAGTTCAGGTGACTCATCTCCGATTGCCTCTGGATTAAAAGTTGTCGTTCCTTTTTTTTTTTTTTTTTTTCATCATTTCATGATTTTTTTTTTGCAGATCTACAATATCTCGCAGAACGTTCAAGAGGACGATCTGCAGCAGCTGCAGGTCCGTTTGCGTTGCAACGATGGTCTGTTGTGTGTTTTAAAGTTATTTAAAAGAGGAATGATTTTTAAACTTGATGGGGTTAGTCTGGATGTTTTTTTTTTTTTTGCTTCAAACAAAACCAGAACTTTTCATTAATATCCATCTTGGTCATTTCCACTCGCTTCGTTTTACTGTGGGCCTGCACTAGATCAGGTTTGCATAATTGACTATTAAATAAAACTTAGCATTTAATATTGGTTTTCTGGTCATATTATGTTTAAACCAGTCTGATTAAACTTGCATTTGTGTTCATTTTTCTGTAGAAACTGGTTGAAACAACAAAAATGAACTGAGCTTCTCAACAGAATATAAGTAAACAACAGTAAATGTGTAAATTTAAAGACATTTGTTTTTTTATTGAGGAATTTACTACAGATGTTAACATGCTAGCCAGGGCTCTTTAGCTTGTACCCTCAGCTAAAACCATTTCATCACAAGTTATGATGAAGAGTTACCATTAAGATCCAGGCTGCCGTCAGTAAAAACATGAGAGGATGACGTAGGACAATGTAGGGTTTGTAAATCAACCTTTTATTAGTAAAACTGAAGCTCTGATTGTTAAATTTATTTTCTCATTTGGACTTTGATTGTTGAGATTTGAATATTTGAGGGTAAAACTAAATAAATAATAAAGACCTATGAGCAATATGTGAGCCATTGATTCTCTCCGTCAATGTCTAACTCCAAAAAAAAAAAAAAAGCTGCTGACGAGCTCCATTTTGCTGCTTTTCATGACTCAACGTTGATTTTTGTGTTAAGAAAAGAGGAAAACCAGACCATGTCTATCAGCTGACTGTATTTAGACAAAAATGGGGGCAAAATGAAAAGGACACATCCTGTTTTAGCCCCCTAGAATTTTTAGAGCACATTTAATTTTCTAGGTTTTATTATATACATGTATGGTTACATTTGGCGTTCTGCTCTTAATTCACTTGCCAGTGTAAATAAATTGATGGCAAACTCGTGTCAGTTTGTCTCAAAACATAGAGAACAGCCTTATAACAGTTTTATAAATAGGTTTTCCTAATTTTAAAACGTTTACCACGTTAAATATTAAAATTAGAAATTGTAACGTGTTTAAATGTAGCAATAACACTACCTCAGAGGTTTTTTTTGTTTGCTACCTCATCCAGATGTGGTGTTTTTATAGTTTAAATAAGAATAAATGAGTAGTGAAAATAAACTGTTTAACTGTTGATCTATATCGGTTATAAAACACACAGAATAAACGTTTCTGCAGTGTACAGATGGTTCTGTTAATAATTTTACTGCCTGTTATTAGACTCATGGATTTTACATTTCTGCAATAGTTTTTTTATGATTTTGTGCCTTTTCCTTCCAGCTGTTCACAGAGTATGGTCGTCTCGCCATGGATGAGATCTT
Source organism: Garcialebias charrua (assembly GCA_038048925.1). Classification (NCBI taxonomy): domain Eukaryota; kingdom Metazoa; phylum Chordata; class Actinopteri; order Cyprinodontiformes; family Rivulidae; genus Garcialebias; species Garcialebias charrua. Next base: position 85,327 of record JBBPBX010000890.1, read on the forward strand.
TCAGAAGCCTTTTCAGGTACAAGAACTCCATTTTCTGATATTTGTCACATATCTTAAACTTGTATAAGTTTATTTCAATGATTTCCTTCTTTGTTTAACACCAAGACTTTTTCTCATCCCGCAGTCCTTGATGTTTTTAGTCCGGGACTGGAGCTTTCCCTACGAATACGCCTATGGGTTTAAAGGTGGGAATGCTTTCCTGGAAAAACGGTTACAGGTTTGTCTTTTGACTTGACCAAATATAATAAATACACCACAGTTACAAATGCATGTAGCTGATTTGAAAGACTGACTTGAATGGGGTTTTGTGGTTAAAGGTGAAAGAAGCTCAGCATCAAGAGCTGCAGACAGTGAGGGAACACATCCGTTCTTGCTTCACCAAGATCTCCTGCTTCTTGCTGCCTCATCCTGGGTTGAAGGTTGCCACCAGTCCTTTTTTTAAAGGACAACTTCATGGTAAGACTTTGATGTTTTTTTAAGGTTTAAGTCATTAAAGGATCCCCCTTCAGCACAACGCTAATCGCTAACTGAGTTTTGGTGTCTTGTCAGACGTGGCCCCAGAATTCAAAGAGCAGCTGGAGAGCTTGATTCCTAAACTGCTGCATCCCAACTACCTGGCCGAGAAAGAAATAAACGGAAACAAAGTCACATGCAGAGGCTTGCTGGAGTTCTTTAAGGTAAAATCTACATCCTCTTAGTGCCTCTGCTGAACCTAAAACAGCTGGTCACAGCTTTTCTTTTTGCTTCCAGGCCTACATTAAAATTTACCAAGGACAAGATTTGCCAGAGCCAAAGACTATGCTCATGGTATGTGCAGAATGGTTACATGCTTCATTAGGAAAAGATTGTTTTGGATGTGATATAATCAAGATGTATGCTTTTGATTCACCAGGCTACAGCCGAGGCCAACAACCTGGCAGCTGTGGCAACAGCTAAAGATCAATATAACAAGCACATGGAGAAGGTGAGTTTGTTCATTCACAACAACCTCACGTGTGTCTTTGTGCTTTATGCTAATCCTTTATCAGCTGTTTGAAGCAAACATGTAGTGTATTTGTGTCAAAAAGACATGGCTGATATAACTTTCAGCTGCTCTGTCTTTTTGTATCCTCCTATTTAGATTTGTGGAGGAGACCTGCCTTATATGGATCCCAACTCGCTGGAGGAGAAACATAATTTTTTCTACAGAGAAGCTATCCACATGTTTGCGTCCACCAAGAAAATGGGCGGGCAGGAGTTTTGTGACCGATACAAGCGGCAGCTAGAGCAGGAGCTGGAGGAGATGTGGCTGTCTTTTGGCAAACAGAATGAGGTGTGGCTTGTTTGCTTTTAGCTGTTTTTGTTTTGAATTTGTGGAACTCATGGTCGCGTTAATCATCTGTCTCCCCCCCCTTTTTTTTTTTGAAAGGCTAAAAACCTCTTCAGCGCCTTCCGAACTCCCGCCGTGCTCTTTGTGCTGACCTGCTTCTTCTACATTCTGTCTGGCTTGTTGTTTTTTATCGGCCTGTCCACCTTGGCCATGATTAGCGACTGCACTCTGGGCTTGGTCATGGTGGCCATGCTGACGTGGGCCTTCATCCGCTACACTGGTCGGTACCAGAATGTGGGCGGGAACATCGACCAGGCCGCAGGTGTTGTCCTGGAGCAGGTGAGACGAAAAAAAGAACTGTTTTTGTTTAAAGGTATTGTGACATGATTTTGTAAATTTGAATATTTGTCAGAACATATATATCTTATATCATTGAGCTCTGGTCGTTTTTGCATAATAAATTATAAATATATTAAATTTTTATTCCAAGTTATGGTAGTTTTTTTCTCTGGGATACGCCCCTAAAAATCTGCGCATTTCCGCAAAACATCATCTTGACGTGACAACGGGAAGGCACGCTCCAACGTGCATTTAAATAATAATGGCGGAGCATGTCCTATCGCGTCTGAGATATCATTTTGAGACAGTAAATCTTCCAAAACTCTCATTAATAAACCCTCCCTGAATAAAAAAATTACAGATGTTACCTGATGGCGCAGACATAATTTAAAAATACATCATTAGCAACGTGTTTGCTCCGGGCACTCGGCTAATGTTTGTTAGCTGCTATGTCGGCTTATTACCGGTTGCGTCAGCGATATATCATTTTAAGACAGTAAATCATCCAAAACTCTCATTAATATCCCTCCCCGAATAAAAAGAATTACCTGATCGCGCAGACATAATTTAAAAATACATCATTAGCAACGTGTTTGCTCCGGGCACTCGGCTAATGTTTGTTAGCTGCTATGTCGGCTTATTACCGGTTGCGTCAGCGATATATCATTTTAAGACAGTAAATCATCCAAAACTCTCATTAATAAACCCTCCCCGAATAAAAAGAATTACCTGATCGCGCAGACATAATTTAAAAATACATCATTAGCAACGTGGCCTGTATCGCGGCTATTGTGTTAGCTATCTGATTCGGCTAGCTTGTTAGCAGCGAACAAACATAATCTGCCGTGATAATTGGCTTTATACACTCAAAGTGTATAAAGTAAAACAACATGAACTCACGTAAAATAAATAGTTTATAATCTAAAACACTACACACCTCCGATTATGTTTACACAAAGACTTACTCATCTCCTGGACAGTCTTCCGATGGTCCCTGCGTTGTTTCGACATGGTAGCTCCTGTGGGACTTTCTTCTGTAGATTTTCTTTTAAAAATAGTAGGAATAGCATCCGGTTTTAAAAGTCTTCTGAATCTTACTGGTAATCCTAAAGATTCTTTTATACCAGGTGCTGAAAACAATCGGCAGTGAAATGGTCGCTGCAGACATAGGACTCCTGGAACCCACCGGTCCTTGTCTGGTCCATTCTTGACAAAGTTTGTCATCTTTTGGAAATTTGTGAAGGCTCACTTGTTCACTGCTGATATTAGAACACACAAATGCACTACAACGTGACGGCATTTTTCAAGTTACACAAATAAAAGGCGATCCTTCAGGAAATGAATCAGTATGGCAAGCAGTTAACACACCTAATAAACGGGCAAGGCTCTGCCTTCTGCCCGTTGTGACGTTGATGACTGGTGACGACGACTGGTGATGACGTATTGCGGAAATGCGCGGAATTTCAGGGGCGTATCCCAGCAAATACCAGAGAAAAATTTAGCATAATTTCGAATAAAATTTTAATATGTTTATAATTTATTATGCAAAAACGACCAGAGCTCAATGATATAAGATATATATGTTCTGACAAATATTCAAATTTACAAAATCATGTCACAATACCTTTAAGCCTATACTGTACACCAGTGTTTTTCAACCTTTTTTGAGCCAAGGCACAGTGTTTTCATTGAAAAAATCCCGAGGCACACCACCAACCAAAATTGTAAACATAGATACACTGTATCCGCCTACATTAAATATATAGTCATTCTTATCAAAGTGTCTTGAATAGGAATGAAATGAACACAAAAATATATTTTTATCATGTTTTATATTTCTTATTTCAAGGTGCACTTAACATGAAATTGCACTTAACATGCCTTGAAATAAACCTGAACAGTACCACAACAATGTGTTCTTAAAATTAAAGAGGATGAAATTGCACTTAACATGCCTTCAAATAAACCTGAACAGTGCTACACCAATGTGGTCTTAAAATTAAAGAGGATGAAATTGCACTTAACATGCCTTCAAATAAACCTGAACAGTGCTACACCAATGTGGTCTTAAAATTAAAGAGGATGAAATTGCACCTAACATGCCTTCAAATACACCTGAACAGTGCCACAACAATGTGGTCTTAAAATTAAAGAGGATGAAATTGCACCTAACATGCCTTCAAATACACCTGAACAGTGCTACCATTCTCTCTACATTTTACTCACTTAGTGTGAAACCTGTGCCTGTTTGGATGAACACAAAGCTGATATTCTGGCACGAATTGAAGAAAACACACACACAAAGCTCTTTCTCAACAGCTCTCAGTCTCTCTCTGTTTTTAGTTTTCATGGCAGTTAGGCTGGAGAAGCTCACTTTGCACAGATATGTTGTGGAAAATGGGAGCAATGTCAAAATAGCTAAAAGTAAATCCAAAAGAGATGTAAGCCTTACTGTACAGTCTCACGTTCACAGTTTCTGCCTTCTTCTGATTTCCACTTGGGCCTTCATCTGGGTCCATATTTTGTCCAGGGACCAGACCGGATTTAGTATTTTTTTCTTTTGAAAAAGTTTTCCATCGCTGTTTGTTTGATAAGATCCTTGCTGTTGGTTTGTTTTGCTCACTGCTCACGTCACGTTCATGTGCCGCTACTTCTCTTGTTTTAATGTGCGACGCTATGCTCTATACTGCCACCTATCGCGCGGTAAGGAAATTACACCAGTTAATAAAAATTTCATAATTTACTAATTTTTCACGGCACACCAGACAATCTCTCGCGGCACACTGGTGTTCCGCGGCACACTGGTTGAAAAACACTGCTGTACACATTATGAACATTTGTTTCAAACTGATGCACTTGTTGTTGCCACTAGAGGGAGCAATTAACGAGGGACAAAATGGGATGCACTAATATTATATTTTATTTACCGGTAACCTTTATTTCACCAAGAAAATCTCATTGAGATTAAAAATCTCTTTTTTAATATTAGATATTAGATTAGATATTAGAGTTAAGCATAATATTTTGGTAGGCTGTTTTTGTAAAGAAAATTACATCAATAGAGCTTTTTTGTGTCAGGACCTTTTTAAAAATGTACACCATTTGAGTAGATTAGGATTTAAATTTGATATATTTTACAACAGGTCTCTCTTGTAAATGAGTCCTCGTGGCTCAGTGAGACTAACTTGTATAAATAAAGGTTGAATGAACAGGTTGTCTTATCTCTTAACTACTTAGATCATGGTAAATATTGCTGAAGGTTCTCCTTTCTCTTTCTGGTGTCATTTCAAGAGCAGTTTTCTGTGTATTGTTTCAGTCCCTTTTAAGTAAATTCTAGTTTTTGAAATAAATGCAACTGCAGCTAAGAAAATTAGCATTTTCTGCTAAATGTGGTGAGAATGCTAAATGATTTAGCTGAAATTTACTGGTGGGAAAATAAAAAGTCAGTTGAATAATAATTGAACATTCAGTTTTAGTTAAAACTTTTTAAAGAAGAGAACGCAAGAGCTGGATAGACAGAAAATACAGAAAGATGGAAAAAGCATAACACTTTTTAAAAAAGTAACACATAAGGAGACAAATCGATAAGGAGCTAAAAGAAAGAAAAGGGATCATAAACACAAATAAAGCAAATGTGCTGAAGTAGATTTCGGGCACCAAGTTGGATTATTAAAGATTTTAATGCATTTCTATGAGAAACAAAAATGTAAGTACCGTATTTTCCGTTATACCCGTGTCACCATCCTATAAGTCTCATCAGTCCAAATATTTTCTGTCTTGTTAAGCACCTTGGTCAATGCAAGGCATTGTAGGAAGGTGCTATACAAATAAAGTTTATTATTATTATTATTATTATAAATATGTCCAGGTCACCCTTGTAAAAGAGATCTCGGTCTCAACGGGCTCTACCTGGTTAAATAAAATAAAGGTGATTGATAATAAAATGGAAAAATCCATAAATATGTTGCTTCGCCGTATAAGTAGCATCTATTATGCATCACCGCTGACACGTCGCGTTTGTTACACGTCACAGTTGACAACCCAGAGATGTGGGCCGATGTTGTGCCAAAAATCAACTGGCTGCCAAATGGTGGCTGCGAGAGCGTGCACTGGATGACTTTAACAAGAAGTTAACAAGATTAACACTTAAAAATAATTGTTTGTTTGCTCGAAACTACATCAAAGGTGTGTCTCAGTCTAACTGTGACAAGCCGATTGTGTCATTAATAGCCACTTTTACCTATTACATGACATAATGGCATGCTATACAACTCTGGTACCATCTGGCGACTGAACAATGTCAGTGTTCAATATTTTCAGTGAGAATGAATGAAAACAGTCATATCTCAGCCAAAAATTGGTTTATAAATATGGGGGGAAATCCATAAATATGTCGCTTCGGTGTATAAGTTGCAGGGTATGCAAATTATGCAACAACAAAAAAACGCGACTTACACAGCGAAAAATACGGTAAAATTAAATATTTTAAAAAGTACAAAAGTTACAAAAATCAAAATGTATAGCTGTAATGTCCTGAACGAGCTGAACATTTTGATGCCTGAATGGCAGACTCAGCGGTCACGCAAATAATTTAACATGTTGATTAAATAAAACTACAAAATGAATAAATGATGGGCTGATTGAGTATAAACAAGGACAAATTGTAAAGTGAAAGTACCAACAGTGAGTCTAAAAATGTTTTCAGAAGCCAAGATTTCAGTCTCGGTTTGTTTTCTGTTCTTTGTTGTAAAGTTAAAAATAAAATCTGTGAAGTTGGTGAATATTGTGTAACGTTCTTCAGTCAGCATGCACTCAATTTAACCGTCTCCTCTTCTGTTTTCAGGCCACCGTGATGTTAAATAAGTCAAGAGGCACAGATGTCAATTACAAGAAGAAATCCAGCTAAAGGACCTCTGAACCCTCACAATCTCCCAATTAAAAGCAAATGCCACACAACACAAGCACATGTTCTGAAGCCTTATCATCCACATTGACTCTGGGTCACAACACCGGGTCGGTTCACCAGCATCTCTGTCCTGCAGATCACTCAGCCTGGTAAAGTCCAGGCAGCCACTCCAACACCCTCTGATTGGTCTTATTTCCATAAAACACTGCCGTTATTTAACAAGTTTACAAGCTGAACTTAACAGACAAGTCTCTGTTTACCTTTAAACATCATAACGATCCAGTTTTTATTATCTGCAGCATCTCACCAGGCTGAATATACGGTAGCTGAGACATTGGTAGTTCTGAGCTTCTGCGGTTTACCTTTCAGATACTTCATAATCCAGTTTATTCATTTAAACGTCTTTCTAAAGCTCTGGTTTTTTACTATCCACCTTAAAACATTCCATTCTTTTTGTATATTTGCTTTAAAATAGTAAAAAAAACAACTAGCATTTCTTGTAGGGTGGACATTCTTTCTTTTGGAGGAAGAAATTAAATGCACTTTCTATGCATAGTAATGCTGCAGTTTTAAAATGCTGCATGTACTTTCTATAGTTTTCCATTCGCTCCTTGATGGAATATTATACCTTAGTGCTAAATAATATACACAAAGCTAGAGAATGCATTTTATTGTGAAATATATTCTGTAAAAAAGCTTTGAGCTCTTTCAGAAAGGCTATTTTATGACATAAAGATCAGTCAACCAAAGAGTTAGCTTTAAATGTTTAAATTATACTCTTTACTCTATTAACTGCATGTGTAAGAGAATATTAGCAAAAAAACACACTAGGGAGTAAACAAAAACACTTATAATCATGAAATTTTAAAAAGACACTGATGTCAGCGAGAAAACACTTCATTCCCATGCAACGAACACACACCGATGTTCAAACAGACCAAAAACAAAACTTGAGGAACCAGCAGTGACGACTGTAGCTGCCCCATGTGATTGTTAAACATGTGGTAAAAAAATAAAATAAAATGGAGCAGACAGGGTAAAAAATAATGCTAATGTAGTCATTTAACTTGTGCGCTCATCTCAAAATATAACATCCAGTGTTACATTAGCAAACTATCAGTGCTACTCTCAGATGCAGCACTGATTTTTCACTGTTACAAAAAGCTTATATTGCTGCTCAGTGGCTGCAAGTTAATAAGATATTTAAGCATTTTCAAAACTTGTTACTTTCTTTGTTGACAAATATACAAAACAAAGCTTTCATTCCAAGTTTTATTCCAAATATCTTACATATGAAGGTTGCACAGCACATCAGAAAATGTAAAAATGCTCAAATGTAGCCATATTTTTCCTGTTGTGTTCAGTATATGTAGCTTTCTGTTTTTGGGGCCAAGCAGAGCACTGTGCTTATTTGCAACGATTCCCCCGCATCTCTGAATGTGATCATGCATTTTTAAAGTCATTCTTTGTTTGGAGAAGTGAAATGGGAAATGTTTTTAAAATAGCCACAGTTTAATTTGAAAAGAAGAGATGTGTGCTCCTTGTGGCGTAATATCGCCTCAATGTGTCCACTTGTGCATTTATGGCACCACTACATACAATGAAAACAACTGAAAAAAGCTTATGAACACAACATTATAATATATAGTAAACTACAGTAGATATGCAAGTCTTAAGAATCCAGGGTAAAAAGTGACTAAAAGCATGAAATAATCATATTTTTTTACCACCATGCTGCACTTTTTTTTACATCTGTCCTTTTCCAGCAGAGCAGGAGACCAGAATGTCTTACGAGCAGTTACTTTTGCACTTCTTCTCCTTGGTGCTTTTTGCTCACAGCTTGTTCCAAACGTTTAAAAATGAATGCATGCATTATTGTAAAACCAGTGTAATCCTATCTTGCGGTTCAATGGCCTTGTTGTGACAAAATGCTTTTTTTTTTTTTTTTTTTAAGAATAAACGGAGCTTGACACAGTTACTGTACGGCTCCAGTCTGTTTTTAATTAGTTTTTTTTACTTATTTTTTATGTATTTATTTGAAATTGTCAGTTTCACCGTCACAAAACCAAGTCAGTATATCCAGCAAGTTAAAACCCAAGTAAATTTAAGTGACTGGCATATACGTCTCGTTGCAAGTGATTATGTCTTAAAGATTGTTTGTTTCAAAATTCTGTCTGTTCGTTCACGTTTTGTGACTTCATTTTTGTATTAATTGTTGGTCGTAAACTTTTGGGACAAGACTTTTGAGCCTGAGACCCGTGTGACCCCCCTTTGGTCATGAATACGACCTGTTTGATTTTCTGCTTAAGTAAAATGTATAAATTGAAGAATAATGTAGCTTTCAGTCACCTGAACATCTTATACAGCAAATGTGTTAAATATGAGTTCACTGTGGCAAGCTGTGTCGTTTAATATTTGGACATCTTCAAAGCAAATACTCAAATTCAGGTCTTACTTGGCAAACAAAATGAACATTTGCATTATCCAGAAAATGCTGGTCTGCAATTAACATTTCAGATATCTGAAATGCTATTCTTCCAAGGACAATTTGCCAATTGTTTCATTTTTTTAATGTATTGGAGTTCTATCGCCACTCTCCAGATAGTAAATTGATCTTTTGTATCTTCTTATTGTAGTTTGTTCAAGAATTGCGCCGCTTGGGATGGCTACATGGAGTATGTCACATTCATTCTGAGTTATTTATTTTGAAAACTTTAATACCTTGTTTTTTTTTCTGGATGTAAATCCCTTCTCTGGTATCACGCTGTGCAGCTGGAAGGATTTTTACTGAAACCTTTTTACTTTGGGGCATTTGTTATGATGTGTAACCATGGCAACGAGGTGTTTAAGGAGCAGCTGATTAACATCTAATAATAATAATAAACTTTATTTGTATAGCACCTTCCTACAATGCCTTGCATTGACCAAGGTGCTTAACAGGACAGAAAATATAAAAACTGGTACAACAAATTAGTGAAAATAGAATAAAAAAACAACAGCAATAAAAGGAGGCAATGGAAATAAAAATGCTACATACTCTCAAAAGCTATAATACGGTAATACCTCAACTACAGCCCCAAATCCCAAATGAGTTGAAAAGGAGGCACCATGGACAAATTCCCATCTAAATTTCCCAAAGAGGCAAAATGCAAAAGGAGAAGAAGCTAAAGCAGTGGATTAGCTGACATGATCCATTTTTCTCCTCTAGCTACAGTAGAGTTGGGAAATCCCTTCCTATAATGTTTGGCATTATTGTGAAGTTCCTGCGCTGGCATCCCACGTTATCACTCCAGACCAAGTTTTCAAGCAACACTAGCCACCATGCTAGGTGATAAACCACTAAAATCCAACAAACTGCATATCATTTTGAATCTTCTGAGATGGAGAATTTGAAGATAATATCTTGGATGTTGGAAAAATTCCTCCTCCTATAGTGACTTTACCAGATCAGATCACATTTATTGGGTAGAAAACACAACTCAGTATTTTGGATCAACCATGTAGACATAAATTAATCCAGGGTTGAGTTGGATCAAATTTGATCCAGCTCTGTTTTAGAACAGAATTCAAAGTGGATTGTTTTTGAGTGAAATGTGTGTTTATAGATTACTACAACGGTCTGCCATACAATAGGTTTGTTGCATCACTTTTCCCTGCTCTTCTAAAGGTGTGTGTTTAAATATCGTGTTTCGTCATCCTTGTCCCTCATCTTCCTCCAAGACATCTTCCTCCCATCTCTGCACTCAGTGCACTGCCCCACTTCTCTCCCCACAAAGCGACGCTGTCTGAACATAAAAATCTTGCAACCGTTTCGTCCCCTCGTTTCCTTATATGGTCATCAGCGTCCTGGTCCACCCTCATCGCACCGGGAGCGAGGAGGAGGCGCGTGCACTGACCGCCGCCGTTCACTTCCATATTTGGAAGTGAGCTCAACAAAAACGGGATGAAGGGGAGGAGAAAGGAGGCATGGATGGTGGAGAGGATTGATTTCCTTCCTTTCTTTTAAAAAGGGACTCCTAGCAAAAAAATATATGTGGCAATTTAACAACGTGTGCCATCTGGGATTAGGAGATTTTAAATCATACAAATATGTGTTTAAGGTTTATTACTATAGTAGCAGGGATTCACGCTTATCTTCGTGGCCCAAGTAAAAAAAAAAAGTACTAAGATATTAAAAGAAAAAGCTTAAGAACGTTTTGTTTATAATTTTGTTTTATTTTTTGAGTCATGATAAATAAAAAATAAAACTCAGGCAAATTTACGGCCCACCCTCACGATTTAGGACCATGGGGTGGGGGTTGTTAGTTAAAAAGTCTGCCCGCTGGATGGAAAGCTGCACAAATGACGGTTTTAACGACACAAACGAAGCACAGCCGACCAGTTTTGTAGCAAGATGGAGGGATGGTGACCTCTGGATGACCCTGAAAAATACTATTAATAATATCTCAGAAACCGAAGCAGCACAAACGAACATTTTAACGGCACAAACCACCACAAACGTAGCACTAACCATTCCTTGTATTTACTGGAATTTTTTTTGACGTGGGTGGCAGCTGAATCAGCTTCACTCAGCCAATCGAAAAAAGCACCGGTGTTATGCCGAGAAATGCATGCCGAGAATTTCCCTGTCACGGGAACGCGCATTGCTCAAACTAGCGCATATCGATGAGAAAACGGATATAAATATGACCGGCGAGGCAACTTTTAAACATATTCATAATATAATCGTGTTATTGAACCTATAAAGGTGGATTTTTATGGAAGAATACTTTTGGAAAACACGGCTTTGACAACTTGCAATTCTCGGCTGGCATACATTTCTTGGCATAACACCAGCTGGCAGAGCGGACGCGCGCGCTCGCTTCCTAGGCGCGCTCCCGTAGAGCGCGAGGCAGCAGAACTCGTCATCACCGTTCATTCAATTCCTCCCAGACGTTGAACTGTTCAGAGTTCCAACAATGGTAGGTTGAATGGATTTTACACCACGTTTTTAATTTAACTACCCCCGTTTTATCATTGAATCCTCGACGTGTAGAACTCATTCAAGTCAACCTTTTGTTTATTTTGCGGACATTTCTGTTAAAACATCAAAGCAAGCTGGATGGAATGCCGCAGGAGGAGCCACGGGGCTAACTCCGGGGCTAGCCGCAGCGAATGGCGGGGAAGCTAGGCGGCTAATAACACCGTAACATGGCACAGTGTAACCGTTTTATGGAAATGTAGCGTACAGTCGACAACGCCGTGCTGTGTGTTTCCTACACGTTTGTGATAAGAGGAGATGCACCAGAATCAGTCAAAACAACTGGCGCCATTTCGTGTCTTCGTGTCGGGGGAGGACAAACGGCCACCTCGTCTCGGGGGCTCTGCGTTGCCATGACGCCGCTTCTCTGCGGTTTCACTGCGTCGTGTTTCTCATTTCACCTCCGTGTTATGGGAGCACGTCTCCGGCAGCAGGTGCTGCGGATAGCGGCGCCTGAACGGGAAGGAAACAGCGCAATGACTCCCTTTTTTATTATTTTATTTATTTATTTTTTACGACGGGAGCTAGCGGAGCTTTAGCAGCTCCCGTCTCTTTGTCTGCCTGGCTTCCTCCGTACACTGCGGATCAGCTCGATTTAAAAAATAATAATGTTTGGACTTTATAAGCAGATTCTCATATAAACCTCATTGAAAATAAACACGTGATTTGACGGACAGTCTAATTTATTATTATTTTTACACCAAGTGACTCGAATGAACCGGATTTTCCAGCTCTGCTGCATTCACGACCCCACCCTGAATTTGGTGCAAAGGACACTGTTTTGTGTCGTGTGACGACGACATCAAAACCAGTTGTATAGGAATGGGGAGGATTAAAATGGATACATCTTTTTTTCATTCATTCAACCTTTATTTAGTCAGGTAAATCTCATTGAGCCTCGTGGACTCATTTACAAGAGTGACCTGCTACAAACTAAAGAATGATGAACAGCAATGGTAGAATTTCCTTAAACAATAAACATAGAGAGAAATACAGATTTTTTTTTTTAAACAAAGTATCAAAAACTAGCAAAACATTATAAGATGGATGTATAAAATCAAAAACAAGAACATATCTGCATTGGTTTTTGCCAGGATTCCATTTTGTGGTGCAGCAATGAGTAAACAAACATTAGTAGCATTATGTAATTGCGGTTTGGCAGCTTTGGGTGAATAGCTGAGGCTAGAGCAGCTCACGGTTGCTGCTGCGCATTTTGTTCATCTATTTGCGCATTATTATAATAATAATAATGTCTTTTCCTGTCAATTATGCGCAAGATGGTAGTCACCTCCACACAACCAGTGAACAGACATTATTACCTATTAATTAAATCTGAACTCATTCATATTCGTGAAACAAATGCAACCAAATATGCATTTTTTTTTTGTTTGTTTGTCTACTATTAGTAAAATAACATAACCCACTAGATGGATGTACCGTACCTCTACAATACATTAATTTCTTTTTGAGCCACCTCCAACTCAAGATGGCCGCCACATCTCGTGGACATTTGCCAACACAAGCTAGTTTAACAGATATTGAGCTAAAGTTTGGTGTAGTAGCCGAGAGTCGATTGTGCGTAATGTTATTTTCAAGGCTACAACTTTGTCAGCTCTTCGTCATAAGATGATGTTAGTTTAAGCTGATGTGAAAAAGGCAGCAGGTGACATGCGAGAGGCCTTTCGTTGTATTTTTGCCTCTCTGCACAGTTTTCACTCATTTTGAATGCGAGCCCTTTACGCTGATGTTTGCTGATGAACCTTCCCTCCATGTTGAAGGTGTGAGCTCTAAAAGACTTGGACTGTGACTTCTTATGTCAGCTGAACCTTGAATCCTATAAAGAACAATATAAATGGTTAAGATTAGATAAGGCGGTAGCTTGGGAAGTTCACCAGAGGGATATCGGCTGCAAAAACAAACTAAATACAAACAGTGTTGTAGCAGACATTGTCATGATGGGCTGCAGGAAATGGAATTGTAAAAATAGTGCTTTAAACTTGATTTACGGTAGTTTGTGTGCCTTCATTCAGTTTTTTTAACATAATCAGGATGCTTTATAATAGAAAGTTCAGAAATGTAAATGTTAGTATTTTGTGGGGAGGAGTGCATAACTGCAAACAGAACCTGTAATAAATATTCAGTCATCATGTTTACTTTATGGACAGGGGAGACTATGGTTAATTATTAGTCTGAAACTTTATCTACTACCATCCTCCTGAACAAACAGTGTCCACTCAAGCTGGTTTTCTGTTTGGGTATTTCCTTCTCATTGTGTTTGTTTTTTACCCCAGTGACATACTGATGGTAGATAATGGTTTTATTATCCAGAGACTAGGTTTTCTTGTGAGAGTGCCTAAACAGAGTCAGAAGACCTGACTGAGGGAGTTGTGACTCATTTATATTCTGTATTTAAACAGAGGCTTCATTGTTTCTGAGCTTCGCCCACATGGTCCTCGCTGAGATGCACGACGGTTTCCCAAAAGGAACTTGTGTTTTAGACCTACTGACTACAAAGTGTGCACACACCTTAACTCATTTAGTATTAATAATAAAAGTGGACTTTGTATGAGGAGGACCTATCGCTCTTCACACTGCCCCCCCTGCTTCACCTTAAATGTAGTAAATGTCTCAGTTGACTGAATTATCACAGATTATTTTAACGTTGCTTTACACAGCTGAACCCTTCCAGTGTCACCATGGTGTGTACTGTCTGCACCTTTTTGTGTTTCAGTGCATTTTTATCAGTCTTCCTACTATGGAGGAGTCAAAAAGGCGTTCAATTCAAGATCAACTGGACTTTATTTGTAACAGAAGACGTTTCGCTTCTCATCCGAAAAGCTTTATCAATTCAATGAACCAGACTGTGTGTGCGTGTGCCGTGTGGATTTATAACAGGAGTCACACACCATCATATGTAAATTGCAAGCTTAACACATACATGTAAATTGACAGATCACACCTTAACAGTAGGGAGTTCCCTTGAAGTCTCTGACAGAAGACACAACAACTGTATGTAAATTGACAAAAAACACCTCACAGCCCAACAACAGAGGTTTCTCAACAAACTTTGCTAGTCTAATTCACAGACAAGACATCTCTGCTCCCATCCGGTGTAAAACGTTTGTGAATCAGCCCCAAAACTGAGTTGTAAGTCTTGGAAAGTTGAAATCTCAGACCTCCTCCTCTGTTAAGAGAAGGTTTTTCTCTCTTAACATACACAGCTTCCTTCACACCTCTCTCAAACCATCTGTGCTCTCGGTCCAAAATTTGCACATTTTCATCCTCAAATGAGTGTCCCTTGTCCGTGAGGTGAAGGTGAACAGCTGAGTTTTGTCCAGAGGTGGTGGCTCTCCTGTGTTGGGACATTCGTCTGTGAAGAGGCTGCTTCGTTTCTCCAATGTAACGGTCTGAGCAGTCCTCGCTGCACTGGACTGCATACACCACACCACTCTGTTTGTGTGTGGGGGTTCTGTCCTTAGGGTGGACCAGCCTCTGTCTGAGAGTCCTGCTGGGTTTGAAATGTACTGGGATGTTGTATTTGTTGTGTCTTCTGTCAGAGACTTCAAGGGAACTCCCTACTGTTAAGGTGTGATCTGTCAATTTACATGTATGTGTTAACTCAGCTTGCAATTTACATATGATGGTGCGTGACTCCTGTTATAAATCCACACGCACACACAGTCTGGTTCATTGAATTGATAAAGCTTTTCGGATGAGAAGCGAAACGTCTTCTGTTACAAATAAAGTCCAGTTGATCTTGAATTGAACGCCTTTTTGATTTATCATGTCCTGGACGACTGAGAATCTTCACCAGCATACTATGGAGGAGGATTCTCGAGTCACATAACATCCTCTTGGCTCCTCCTCGGCTGCATCGTTTCAGTGTTCGGGAGCAGTCATGTGTAGCTTGTTAATGCTCAAGAACACGTCTTTTGTTTTGTGTCTGACAAACGGTGCCCCTGTTAAAAATAAAGGTCACATCATTACCGTAAAACTGCAGACTATCTTCAGGATTAAGCTACCGGTAATGTTCTTTCTGACATTTGTTAGAACTTAACCTACTTCCTAAATTTCCTGAAGGCATCATTTTTGTGCAAATTATTAAATTTATTTTCATTTGAACAAAACACAGATTTAGCATAGAGTGAGAAATAATTTACTTTATTTATTTATTTATTTATCTATTTGCATTTCAACAATACATGAATGATTTGTTGTCCATGTAGGCCTCCGGTGTGAAAGTCACAGATGAAGTCATCGCGATCTTCAACGACATGAAGGTGCGTAAAGCTCAGGCCAATGAGGACGAGAAGAAGAAAAGGAAGAAGGCAGTCCTCTTCTGCCTGAGCAAAGACCTCAAGAACATTGTTCTGGATGAAGGCAATGAAATCCTGCAGGGTGACTTGGGAGTCACCGTTCATGACCCTTACCAAGATTTTGTGAAGATGCTCCCTCCCAACGATTGCCGCTACGCTCTGTATGACGCCACGTATGAGACCAAAGAAACTAAGAAGGAGGACCTAGTCTTTATCTTCTGGTGAGGCGTTCTCACATGATGATGTATGACGTTTGAATGACATCAGACTGAGATATTTGTCCCACTTTCACAGGGCTCCAGATAGTGCTCCACTGAAGAGCAAGATGATCTATGCCAGCTCAAAAGATGCTATTAAGAGGAAATTTGAAGGTAAAAAGCTTGAAAAATTTGCCATAATTTCACTTTTCTAATTATCTATGGTTTCCTTTGTGTCCAAGATATAATCCTAAAGAATGTTTTGAAGCAGTTTACTTTGTGCCATCAACTAACAGTGATTTTAGGCACAAATTGATACATTTATGCTACTTTCCCTGCGCTGCATTTAAGGACTCGTCTTTAGAATACCCAAAAATATATAATTCAGACCAATTCTTTCACCGTTATCCAAATTATCAAGACAAAATCAAGTCTGGAACAGGTCATAATAGGATGTTCTATGGTAGGTATCAAACTGTAACCTGAAAAGTTAAGAGTCTGAACATGTGCACGGTTCATTTTGAACAAATAATCCTTGGTTTGATGTGCTGGGTCACATATGGAGTCCAATGGTGTGTATCAAACCCACAAAGAATGATCAATACACCATTCTCAGTAAGCTGTTGAGGGCTTTTCAAGAAACAACTTTCTGTGGAAATCCCTTTCATCGCTCATAACATGTAAATGCAGCAGAATTTTTCTATCCGTCTTCCTCTAAGAACCTGTTGGAAAAACTTCTGTGTGACCAGGAAATAAATGACTTGTTGAGCATTTTTCACTTTCCTGAGTCATCAGCATTTAAAAGTAGCACTAAAGACAAATTTATTTTGGGCAGAAAGCCATAAATAAATTGTGATTTGCATTAAAGACAGATTTCATTGGTTAATAACAGCCACACTTATGTATTTATGAATGTATTTGGCCATGTGGGGCCTAAATAGTAACTAAAAAGGTCAGTGAAGTTGTTTTTAAGTTACAATGCTCTTCTACATCTTAGTTAAGGTGAACAAGTTCTTATTTTGTTGGTAAATCTTTTTGTTAAATGTGTTTTTTCTATTGACCTAAATGTGTTGTCCATCCCTGACGTCCTGATTTCTAAAGACTGGCATCGGTTATAAATAAAGGTCGGCCTGTAGTCGATACACGTTATGAACTACCTGTAGTTCTTGCTTTGCCTGCTTTTTTCAAAATCTGATGATTTGTTTGTTAGAGGGAGAAAAAAAAACCACCAGTACTTCATTTGATTAAATAATTTAGTTACTATAGGTAAGTACCGTAATTGGAAACTATTTGTTGTGATTTGAGGTTTTAAACTGTCAGAAAAAGTTTAATGGTAAATTATCGAGTTTTGAATCGGTGTTAAGGTGATGCCTTCTTCAGGTGATGTTTGAAGTATAACTGAATATTTTTGTACACCTGCGAAAGCGGGAGATTTGTGTTTTGCTCATGTGTGTAAAATATCTAACAAATCACTGGATTGGTTTTAGGAGTCAGTCCAACTCAGGATGGATGTCATGGCTAATCACCATCAGCCAACACAAACATTCAGCCAGTTTCAAAGATTTTCAGTGAAAACTTGTGGAAGTAGCTGAGAATCATTTACACCACACACACACAGTGAAGGTGACATAAGGTCACAACTCTGAGTTGGTTTTGTCAAACTGCTGTGAAAAGAGGCTGAGTGATATGTTTTGTACCTGGTGACCGTCGTGGCGTTTCTGACTGGTGTTTTCTGTGCCACAGGTATCAAACACGAGTGGCAGGTGAACGGTTTGGAGGACCTGAAGGACCGGCATGCTCTGGCAGAGAAGCTCGGTGCAGTAGTCAGTCTGGAAGGATGCCCTATATAATTACTCCTCCTCCTTCGGCTTCGATCGAATCCTTTCAGACACATCTGTCGGGTTTAGCTGTTCATTCCAGTTTGGGTTTGGAGAAGGGCAAAAGCAGAACTAGCATCATTTGTGGGACTCTGGGAGGGGTGCAGCAGGTGGGTTTGGGGTTTCAGGGACTTGATTTAAAAAAATATGGCAGACTAGTTCTCGCAACATAAAAGTTTATGAAGAAAATACGCATGAAGAAAACCGTTAAGATGCAACAAAGGATGATAAAAGTTTAAAACGCACTTGTTCGTGTTTAACAACAGGGTTTCGTTCTTTACGGGTTCCACTTGAAAGACTGCAGAGAAAGGGACAGAAATTTACCTTTTTCTTTTCCAATCACTGAAGCCCGACAATTATTCAAGCTTTTTATTCTTTCTTTTTTTTTGCCAAACTTCTCATTATATAGTGTGTGTGTGGGTGGGTGTAATTTGAAAACGGGTTTAGTAGTAGAAACAATTCATTCTTGATTGCACAAAACAAGTATCAAAACCTTCTCTGGGTGAATGAGGTCAAATTTTATTTTATTTTTTTAAACCTGCAATTTAAAAAAAACGAGTGCGATTCCTTTTCGTTTCCGGTTGGGTCAGAACACCATATTTGATGTACTAAACACACATTCCTCGTGCTCGTTAAAACCAAGATTTCCTCGTTTTGAAGCCTCCGGTGGTGTTTTGTTGGGGAGCGATGTGATGTGAAGGATGAGTAACCAGTGACTCAAAACTGAATGGATGTTTTGTATCGTCTCCTTATCTCTAATAAAAAGCGCTAAACTACTGACTTCTTCTACTTTGACCTTTTTATCACCTAAACTCAGTGCTCTGAGCTTTTTGGCCTTGTCTGTTTTATGTGAAATAAGTTAATCCACAAGGGATTTTAATTGTGTTAAAGAATTACGGTACACTGAATCACTAAAAATAAGATTTTCATCCAGTTTTAAGATCAACTGCAGCTTTTTTTTTCTAGAATGCTAAAAATATAATCATTTAGAAACTTCATACATGCTTTACTAAGGTAAAGGTTTCTACATTATTTACTAACTAAAATTATTTGCAACAAAAGCTGTAATAAACATGAAGTCCACAAGAGGGCAGCCTAACGCTACTGTACAAAACATGACACAAGCTTAAATCTCTTTATTAAAATATATCAAGCATTTTTACAAAAAAAATAAATTCTGTCGCTGGTTTACCAGAAAAAGGATAGATTCTCTGTGGAAATGTTAAAGCAGTTCGGTGTTTTGAGACCTGAATATTGCCAACAAGAAAATCGAGAATACTGTATGTCCACAGTTTATTTTTATCCCCAGTGGAAGACAATCTGTTGAATAATATTGTTCTTGCAAGAAAGGACTAGTTATTTTGGAAACGCTGACGTTAGTGAAGATGCAGTGGTGAAAGTCTCATGTAGAGCGCCTAACAATCACTGAATTGACCTGAAAGATGTTTTAGTGGCTTTAGTGAGAGATCTGCACAGAAATCAGGCCGATTTGTTTGAGACACTGCTCTTAGGGGTGTAACGAGACACTCGTCTCACAGGATCCTGGGAACGAGACGAGAGTTTAATAACATTTAGACTTTTGTCACCGACTCAGCTGACTGGCTCCTCGTGTCCGTCACGAGTCTCTTCAGACCTTTGAACGATGCTGTGTCTATGAACGACCTTCTGGCTTAATGCTCTTGACCTTTGAACTCTGGAGGGCCCAACTCATAAGGAGCCAGAATCAAAAACCCGATCAAGTGTAAGAAAACAAATGTCAAAACATTTCATAAACAAATGTGAATTCAACAGTATGGATACCTTTTTTTATATCTGCCAGAACAGAATGTATTGGATTTTTTGTTAATGTATTCCTTATATTTACTTATTAAAACTTAATTTTTAGTGAAGATGTGTTATTGCTTAAAAACAGCTTTAAAAAAGCCTAGATAGCACTGGTGTGTTCAGGCAAGTGTGTTTAAGTGTCAGAGTCATGGAAACTCCCAGGTCCGACTAAAGATGACATTTGAAGCTCATTTGTGTTTTGCCTTTTATTAATTTAATCAGAGAAAAGGTTCCTCACACTGAGATAATTAGCTTGCATTATGATTGGGGGAAACCCTCAAAAAAAGGTTGGAAGGTCCCCTTCATCTCAAAGAGTACCATAGAATAAACGAAAGGGTCAGAATTAAAATAATTTCAGTTTTAAAGTTATCAAATAGTTGTGACAGTTCTATTTTAAATAAATGAGTGATAAAGACAGACTCTTCCTCTCAGCACATAGCTACAGAGGAGCAGGTAGAGAAAGCTACCTGCACAAGGGTGTGTCGCATGGTCCTAGTGCCTGTCAAGTTAGTTTGAACTACAGGTAGTCCTCGACTTACGACAGAGTTCCGTTCCTACGCTGCGTCGTAACTTGAAAATCATCGTAAGTCGGAAAATACGTCCAAACTGCACCTCATATGTACAGTACTGTATTTTACCAAGCACATAGCCTATCCTAACACAGTACCCTACATAATTATCAAAAAACACATACATTTGGAGCCAATGAAGGGAAAAAAGGTTAAAGGGGACCACATATTCAAAATTCACTTTTTAATGGTTTTTTTACTTAACTTTGGGTATTTACTTCATAAAAAAAGTCCTTGTGCCAAAAAAATGCACCCAGTGGTTTATTTACTCTAAGTAGATTTATTTATCTTTGATAAATACACTTCGTTTCCCACTTCCTGCGGTTTGTGACGTCACAAACCGCAGCCAACCACCTCAAACCTGAGTCCAGCCCCTCACCTAGCAACCCCTGGTTAGGCTCAACCCACTTCTGTATTAAACACATGACTGTTGTTTTTCATGATTTCATCTCATCTTTTGTTTATATGTTCTTAATTTCATGTGTACAGCACTTTGTTGCAGCTGTGTTTTTTTTAAATGGCTTTATAAATAAAGTATAATTGTTATTTTTATGTTTTAGTTCAATTTTTAGTGTATTTGCGATCGCTCCCAACGCGCAGCCGGCAAAAATTAAACGAGCGGACCCCCGGCGTAGGGACCGGCGGCAACGGGACACTGCTTCTGGCGGATGGAGCGGAGCTTCAATTGTACAGCCTCGTTGCAGCCTCGCAGCAGCCTCGCAGCAGCGAGGACCTTCTCCTTACGGATTAATTTACGGGAGACACTTGGTGAACTTTGTGTTGTCTTGACTGGAACAGCGATAACTCCCAAAATCTCCGCGTGCAACGAGCGGAGCTGGCGAACACCGGAAGAGGAACAAGCTAACATTAGCATCGGATTCGGGTGGTCTAATGCTAAAAGGAGCAGCAAATTGCGGCGCGCTCAGACGGGTTTCGGTAAGTTATCTTAAGCTAGCACTAACAGTAAGTCAAATGAGTAATAAAAAAAGAGCTAATTTTAAAACAACAACACATTACAGATACTGGCTGTTACAGAGGGCGTAAACAGATCTTTGAAGGGCGTGGACTTCAGAACTCAGTATCAGAAACCGGTCGTTCAAAACGAAAGTTAAAAATGGCAGAATTAAAAAGGGTATAATTGATTATCTAAGAATTATTTTGTGTATTAAAATGAATTAATATTGTCAAGATAGCACACAGACATAACATAAAAATTTTAAAGACCTATATGTGGTCTCCTTTAATAACCTACTGGGGGCTGGTGAAGCCTTCCTCCGCCTGTTGGCATGTTAGCTCAGTGTTCCTCCAACATCTGAGGCTGCCTGAAGTTCACGCGGTCCAGATTGTTTACAGTAAGGCCTGTTAGCATGTTAGCTCCATACATTTGGAGCCATAATGAAGGGAAAAAAGTTAATAACCTACTGGGAGCTGGTGAAGCCTTCCTCCGCCTGTTAGCATGTTAGCTCATTGCTAAGCTGTAGCCTCTGCCTCGTAAACCTCCGGCCCAAACAAAGGTCTCCTGTACTTTTCCACGCGCGGTCCAGAGTTTTACAGTAAGGTTAGCATGTTAGCCCCTCCTAACCTCTGCCCCGGTCTGCCTGTAAACAACGAGGTCTCCTGTAATTTTCAGCTATAATCCGCCCGTGGCCACTAAGGTACACTCCCCCCTCCTGTAAATTTCCGCCTTCGCTGAGTTTCAGTACCGTATTTTTTGGTGTAAAGGCACATAAACCGTGTAACTCGAAACAATGCTTTTCAATGGGAGGGCGTTCATAACCGCAAAACGTCGTAAGTCGAGGCCGTCGTAATTTGAGGACTACCTGTACGGCCACACAAATGATTTACAGCAGTGGAGAAACCTTCAGCTCTAATTTAACCAGACAAAACCCAGAGACCAGCATGTTTGTTGGGGTTCCCAAGACTGTCTTGTGCCCAATGAGAACACGTTTGAGATCTTGTAGCACAAGATCTCGTTACACCCCTAGCGCTCGTGTATCGTTAGGCTAATGATGCTCCTCAGTCCTGCGTGCAGTCCATTCGGTTTCCATGGACCCAATAACAGATCTGAGCAAACTTCAGAGGAGTGATGCGCACGGCCACGTTGTAATCCCTGTTCTCCCCATCGATCTCCAGCCACTGGTGGCCGGAGAAAATCCCAATAACCTTCCTATCCCAGCGCTCCAGATCATCGTCCCAGACTCGTCCGTAGACCCCGGAGCCGCTGGCCCCGGGCCGGGCGTCACAGTGCTGGTAGATCAGGTCGCTGGACTCTTCCTCCACAGGACAGAATCGGTACACCAGCTCCCCGGGCCGGTCGCTGTCAAACCCAGAGAAGTGGATGCGATTCCCTGCCAGGTCATCCGAGGAGGGCGCCACTGAAAGGTGCATGAAGGGCCGCCGGTGGGGCCAGCGCAGCTCCAGCAGGGCATAGTCAAAGTCCATGCTGACCTCCTGAGGGCCCTGGATCCAGCCTTTTGGTACGCGGGTACGTTTCACTCGCACCCAACGAACCAGCGGCTTCTTGCTGGAAACAAGGCGGGGTTTTGTGCCGTTGATGGATGGGGGTATCAAGAACCCCACCTTGAGCTTCCGCGCTCCATGCACGTAATCGTTCCCATCATGCACGCAGTGGGCGGCAGTGAGGACGTGCTGCTGGGACACGAGGACGCCGGTGCAGCCGGTGGAGATGCGGACAGCTGTGGAGAAAGGGTAATCCAACAGGAAGTTGTCACCTTTGATGTTAAAGCGCCCATCAGCGCCGTAGATCTGCCGCTTCACTCGCCTCGGCTTCAGTCTCCACGGAGACGGGCGATCAAAGTGACCCGCATCACCATCGTCCTCCTCGTCGTCCTCCACGTCCACTGTGGTGAGAGTGCGGAAACCGTCGGCGTAGAGGGTCTCGAAGGCCAGTTTGTCGGTGAGCTGCTCCCTCGGCTCCTCCTGACCTCCTCGCTGGAAGCAGCTGGAGTTGCAGCGGGTCGTGAGGTCCAGCTGAGCCTGGGCGCTGAAGCGGGAGCGGCCGAGGGGCGTCGGGGTGCGGGGGACCAGCGTGGGCTGGTGGAGTGAGGACAGGGTGAGGGGCGGGAGGTGATGTACGAGCAGGAGCAGGTGAGCGAGAAGGGAGACGACACATGGCGCCATCACGGAAAGAAAACTGGAAGAGAACAGAAAACGATCAGGAGCAGAGTAAAAACTGAAACATCTTCATGTCAGAGCTCTGACCTCAGATCATCTGATGTAAACATGATGGTCCTTTTAGACACGTCTTCAAACGAATGTTGAGCTCAACAGCATGCATATCTCTTAGCACTCAGAACATGTGTTGTGGCTGACCCTCAGCTACTACCACACAAAACTTTAGCTGACCACATGTCAAGTTGACCGAGATGAAGCCCTCATAGCTGTGGGGGCCATCTTGAATCGGACACAACAAAACACTAATCAGTTATGGACGTACATTTCCAGTGATTACCGTATTTTCCAGCCTATAAGTCACACCTTTTTGCCTAATTTTCATGTCCTGCGACTTATTGGGCGAAGTGACATATTTAGGGATTTTTTCCCATATTTTTAGACCAATTTTATGCTGAGATATGACCGTTTACATTCATTCTGATGAAAAAAATGGAGCAGTACCACTTTTGGCCGCTAGGGTCCACCGACCGTTCCCAGCTCATGTGTCCGGCGGCAGCCTCCTCTGTCGCAGCCCGGCCTCCTGCTCTCTGGAGGTATGAACCACTGTTAGCTCAGTGTTTTACTGTTAGCAAAATAAGTCAAGAACCACAGGACAGATTTTGATGAAACTTACAGAAAGTAATCACTGGATGGACATTTACAACCTATTAGCTGTAGGAGATGTTTGAGCTAAAATTCGATTTATTTATAATTTATTTTCGCTGCGCGCGTATACGTTTGGAAGACCGTCAAAGCGAAACAATTTAAATCCAGCTGATTTGAACATTATGTTAATTTTTAAAGGAAAAGTTAAGCTCAGAAACACTTTTGCTATAATGTCAGCAAACATATATTTTTTAAGGTGTATATCTTGTTAAATTTTAAAGAAATGAAGCGTATCCGCTCGCTGCGCGTGCACGCTTCGCAGCACCGACGTAGCGAAACAATTTTTTTAAATTCAGCTGATTTGACCGGTACGTGCATTTATTAAGGAAAAGTTCAGCTCAGACACATCTTTGCTATAATTTTCAGCAAACAAATAATTGTTTTTAAGTGTTAATCTTGTTAAAGTCCTACCGTGCACGCTCCTGTGGCCATTTTGCAGCCAATCCATTTTGAGCAAAACACCGGCCCACATTTCCGGGTTGTCACCGCTGACGCGTAACATACACGACACGTCAGCGGTGACGCATAATAGATGCAACGTATACGGAGGTGCTTATGGATTTTTCCACTTTATTGGACATAATTGGACTATTGCGACTTATAGGGTGGTGCGACTTATAGGGCGGAAAGTACGTACCATCTGAGTTTCATTCAGTCGTCTTAGAGATATTTTGCTAACGGATACACAATTGCATTATCACCCGTCTTTCATGGCAGTGGGTGATAACAAGCCTCATGGTGTGTAAACCTGAACGTTCTCACAGTTTTATAATAAACCGAAGCACCTTTGGAAGCAGGTTCAGCTTACAAACCCCAGCGTTCCTGTGCAGGTCTGAACACTGACCGGTGTGGCGAGGAAACAACGACCCTTTTGTTCCTGAGCTTTAGATTACCGGGATCATAAGATTTCAGCCCGATGCAGGAGAACGAGCATTTTTAATGGTCGTTCTGCACAAACAGATCACAGAGAAACAGCCTGGGAAAGGTTGTGTTTAAATCCAAACTGATGCTCCGAGTCAAAGAGTTTTGAATATGTATTAATGAGACTGATAAATATCAGTAAGAAGAAGGTGCTTTCTATCAAACGCAGACCTCGATTCCCTTGTTCCACTCAGGTTTGTGGAATAAGGGAGTGTGGATCCCCAGGCTCTCGTGGCTCTGCAGAGCAGGTGTGTGGAAAAGTGAAAAGGCAGCATGTCGAGGCAGATTAGGAACACACATCATTATTCCTGACAAAACACAGGGTGGGGCATGTCCACACATCTATGGGCTGCAACAAACAGACTTCGTGTTAGATACAAGAAGAAGACAGAATTACACTTTAAGTGGCAAAAAGGCTGAACCGATAATGCAGGTTTTTAGAGATATGAGTAAAGAAAAAGGTCTAAAAATTTAAATTGCTCTGTTAGGGACCTGGTTTAATGTTGAGCTGACTAATCAAAGTGGGTTCTGCTGAGGTTTTAGACAAAATAGGCTCATTCTCATTAAAGCCGCAGGAGAAAATGAGGTGCTTTAGCTTTGGGGCCCACAAAACTAAGTTTAAAGTTTAAATTTATTTTCTTTACCCCTAAAATTGCATGAAACTGATCTTCACTTTGTTTGGAGCAGAGTCTGTTAAAAATTCACGTTTTATTTTAATTTATCATCACTTTTTCACACAGACTTGTGAGCATAACACAGATGATGAGTCAGTAAACATGTTAAATAACAAACTGATGTAAGTAAGCATCTTACCTGGTGGTTGCAGGTTAGTCTGTGTTTACATCTCAGTCAGGGTCAGTCCTCCAGGTTTCCCTCATGATCTCAGCTTTACGTTTTATTTTTACCTCCTTCAATCTCTGGGGTTTCTCTCTCTGGAGTGGAGGGTCTGTTTTCTCTTTTAGTTGCAGTGAAAGGACAGGTGTGGAGTGAGATCCAGATGTCTGTAAACAGTTCAAACACAGAGGCTCAAATAAACCAGGCTCTGCTCAGAGGACGACTTTTCTCTTCACGTGGAGCTCCTCCTCTGGGTCTTAGCGCCCGCCCTGTTCCGCTGTCAGTCCACCTGCTGAGAGGAAACACCATTTCATTTTTTATGTTCAGAATAAAAACTCTTTTCCTGATGATTTTTGTAAGACAAGTACAGTAGCTCGTTGTGTGATCATAAAATATTTATTTCTAAAGTAAGGCTAATGTTCACACTTTAAAACGTCACAATTACTTTTTGGGCAGCACGGTGGCACAACTGGTAGAGCTGCTGCCTCTCAGCGAGAAGGTTGCCGGTTCAAATCCCGGTCCGGGGCCTTTCTGGGTGGAGTTTGCATGTTCTCCCCGTGCATGCGTGGGTTTCCTCCGGGTACTCCGGTTTCCTCCCACAGACCAAAAAACATGCTTGTTAGGCTGATTGGTGACTCTAAATTGACCCTAGGTGTGAGAGTGGATGGTTGTTTGGTGTGAGTGAGACAGGTCCCTCTTGTAAATGAGTCCCCATGACTCAACGAGGCTAGCCTGTATAAATAAAGGTTGAATGAATTGAATGAATGTGGTCTAGATCAATGGTTCCCAAAGTCAGGGGTCAGGACTCCCCCTGTGGGTCATGAAATATCAAATGAGGGGCCCAAAATAGTTTCCAAAAATCAAATTTAATGTAATCAGATTATTTAAAAAATTGGTTTTACCTCGGCTGAACGCGTTCACATTTGTTGTTTATGGTTTCCTCCACTTTTTGGACTTCGGCATGCTCTCAGTTGATTCACTTGTTTTATTTTGATCTTTGCTTTGTTACACTTTGTAGCACTTTGAGATTTTTATTAATGAAAAGTGCATTATAAATTGAATTCATTATTATTATTATTATTATTATTATTATTATTCGGCTGATCAGGAAATAAAACCTTCAGATCGTTCAGGATACAACACCTATGACTTTCAGTATTTGTAATGTTTATATTATTCAAATTTATTTAAAATGTTCTCATATAAATGGATGGAAATTTCTTAAGAAATTGAAATACTTTGTGCTCTTTAGTAACTACTTCAGATAACTTGCTTTATTCTTAGCTTTTAGCAACTGTTTGGCTAGTTTTAGCAGATCGTTATAGTTTTGCTATAGATCTGGGTTTTGTTTTGTTCATTTTAGATTTTATCTATTGTTTTACTATAGTTTTATCTTTTGATAATTGTAGCTTTTAGCTAATGTTTTGGCAGTTTTAGCTCTTAGTTATTAATTTGGTAGTTTTAGCATTAATATACTGTTTTGGCAGTTTTAGCGTTAATATACTGTTTTGATAGTTTTAGCTTTGGCCTTGATAGTTGTTGCCTTTAGCTTCAGTTTTGGCAGTTTTAGCTCTAAAGATATTGATTTTCTAGTTTTAGCTTTAATATACTCTTTTGCTAGTTTTAGCTTTTAGCTTTGGCCTTGTAGCTTTTGGCTAACGTTATGGCAGTTTTAGCTTAAGCCCGAGATACACTGAAGCAGACTCCGTATACGCGCGTATACGGAGCCGCTGCTACACTCGGCTTTCGTTCTCGCGTAGATTCTCGTGTTTTCGCTCCAAATTCTAACGTCATTTCCTCCGTACCGTCACTTCCGATCGTCACTTCCGCTAGTTTTTCGCTCCAAACGCTCGCGTTCTCCTTGTTGTAATATGAGCAGCTGAGCACGGAGTGCTTTTCCTGCAGCCCACAGCCCACCACAGCCCACCAGGGAATATATAAAACATCGCGCACCCAGGTAGGACCTGAATTCATTCATTTCATTCATCGAGTGAACGGAGGAAGAAGCGGTTACTTGACTTTAGGCAAAAAAACAAAAGAAAAGGCCCGATCAGCGATAAAAAAGAGGAATTTATTTCATTTGTGTAACATACAAAACAGTCCGGCGCCGGGGAAGTTTAGGTCAGACACCGCGCATCGCGTATGCGAATCGCGTATGCGTAGTAAAAAAATACTTTTGCGCGTACTTGCCCTGAGGGGCTACGCGGGGCTACGCTGCGTACGGGGCGTACGTACGCTGCGTATTGGCGTATCGTGAGGACGCGCGAGTGTATCTCGCCCTTTAGTTATCGATGTGTTAGTTTCAACTAACATACTGTTTTGCAAGTTTTAGCTTTTATCTACTGTTTTGGTAGCTCTAAATTATTGATTTGCTAGTTTCATCTTACATTGCCTTGTAGTTTTAGCTTTTGTGTATAGTTTTGAAAGTTTAAGCTTTTAGCTATTGTTTTCCAAGTTTTGGCTTCTATTTATAGTTTAGATAATTTTTGCTTTTAGTCAATATTTCTCTAATTTTAGATGTTGGCTATTCAATCAATCAATCAATCAATCAATCAATCAAAACTTTATTTCAGACGCATATGGTCCATAGTAACAAAACAACCACCAATAAAATAAAATAAATAACATCAACAAGACATTATATTATATTGTTTTGAGGATTTGTGCTTTTAGCTTTTGTTTAGCAGATCTCTGCATTTAGCTTCTGTTTTGCTAAATTTAACTTTTAGGTATACTTTTCTGCTTTCTTTATGTTTTAGCTGTTGTTTTGCTTTTGCTCTGATTGTTTTAACTTTTTCACTTTAGTTAAGTTTCATAAACAGATCAGTAATTCAACTCTTGATGCTTTTACAGAAATCACACATTTTTTAAAAATTATTACGAAGAACAAGTTAAATAATTATAAATTAATTAATTCAACCTTTATTTAGACAGGTTAATCCCATTCAGCCTCGGGGACTCATTTACAAGAGAGACCTGATTATTATAAATAAATATTGCAGCATATTTATTCGGACTGTTTGTTATTCTCTTCTTTAACAACTTATTATCAACGTTGGTGAATTAAACCGGTCACATTTGGTGTCACAAACTTTCGCAACTGTAATTATGTGGAGCAGAAGCTGAAAAGTTTGGGAGCCACTTGTCTAGACAATTTTTAAAAGCTCATAGTTCACATTTTAAACAAAACAAACTAAATAATAAGTGTCTACTTTAGTTTTTTTAATTTAAATATGACTATCGGAGTGAAAAAGAAATTTAAACCTCTACTTTTAAGTTCAAACCAGGATTGTTCTTCACTGAAGTCACAATCAATCTTTCACCCACTTGTTTCAACACCACCCATTTTGAACAATAACCCACTGATTTGATCACATTATCGATGTATCGCTGCCTGTTTGAATTAAAGACGTGCAGTTTGTTACTGTTTAAAGTTTATTTCATCTTCACTGCAGCAGTTGAAGACCTTCAGGACTCACCAGCAGATCACGTGCTCGTATGATAACAGGCCTTTGGCATTT